>ML353883.1:0-25988 GCA_005239505.1 Nicotiana paniculata | reverse complement strand
TATATATATATATATATATATATATATATACACACTTTAAATTTAAATTATAAAACAAAAACACAACATTATAAAAAATATTGGATTTGACACACATAATTACTAATGTTAGTTTGGTGCCACTGGACCACAAAATATCGAGCCCGAACCCATAGGTATATATATATATATATATATATATATATATATATACACTTTGAATTTAAATTATAAAACAAACACACAATATTATAAAAAATATTAGATTTGATACACATAATTATTAATGATAGTTTGGTGCTACTAGGACTCAAATATCGAGCCTGGAACCCACAGGTATAAATATTGTATAACTCTAAAAATTGTGTATCTCAAAAAATTATTATTTAATTTACAAATTAAACATACAATTAATGTTGTTTTAATATACAATTGACGACATGGATGCACCCATACATCCCGGCCCTCGATCGTTTGATCTATTAGTCCTACAGGGCCAGCATAGATCCGATTTTATATGGGACGGATAGTTACTGGCGCAGACTTTCCGCGCTAGGAGAGTGGATGACTTGTGGGACTTTTTGAGGGTTAGAGTTATACATCCCCGCGTAGTTCAGTAACTGGAGGAGTTGGGATTTTATAGGATTATAGAGATCAGCGGGATGCAGCTCGACTGGGATTTGATCACGGCGTTGATTGAGCGGTGGCAACCAGAGACGCACACTTTCCACCTGCCCATCGGCGAGGCCACCATCACGCTGCAGGATGCTGAGGTTTTATATGGCCTGCCCACTGATGGGTTGCCCGTTTTACTGCCTATGGCCATGAGATATTATTCGCGGGCGGATTATTGGGGTATGCTACACAGGCTCACGGGTTTCATGCCACAGGACGACACTGTATCGTCTGGGGCCAGTCGTATGCAGTTGACCTCTATTAGAGAGTACCTGGAGGAGATCCACGAGACTATCACCGCCGAGTCAGCGGAGGTGGATATTGTGCGATATACGAGGCTGTTGTTGCTCCTTCTATTTGGGGTGGTCTTGTTCCCGAACAATTCGGGGAACCTAGTGAGCCTCTGTTTTCTTCATCACATTGAGCGGTTCGAGGATACAACCATTTACAACTGGGGTGTTGCTGTCCTCGCATACTTGTACAGGCAGATGTGCCGGGCTTGCATGGGCACACAGAGAGACGTTTGTGGCTTTCTTCCACTTCTACAGGTGAAAACATATTCAAATAATATGTTCATTAGTTACAAATCTACCTAGTTATAATTAATCATATACCTTACGTCAACTTTGTATGTTAGGTTTGGGCCTGGGAGCAATTTTTGCAGTTTCAGCCACCTCTAGCACAGCTACCTATTACTATAGCACCTCCGTTTCTCCCTCTAGCCAGGAGGTGGGTTCTCCGCCGTACACTTGCACGAGAGTATGATGCCCATCATAATCTCCCCCTCTGCAGGGATGTGTTGGATCTGTTGGATGGCGCACAGGTGAATATCTACCTAAACTTAACTGGTATAGATTAACTTAGTGTAGCGCATACTCACGGTTTGTGTTCATATTTGATAGTTCATCTGGACGCCGTACATCGAGGAGTTGATCGGTACCCTTCCAGCTTATTGCTCGTCCCGCCGACATATTTGGATGACTTCTGTCCCGCTCATATGCCTCGATATTGTCGAGCATCATGCCTCTGAGCGGGTGCTTCGTCCGTTTGGCCTGCCGCAGTCTATACTGAGTCAGCCTGTCTGGCATGCTCTACATTATTAGAGGGATGATCGGTCCAGGGCGGACAACACATTTATGGCATGGCTTAATGAGCAGATGGGTATTTGGGACATGCGAGATGAGTCGACCCCACCTACGCAGATGCAAGAGGTGCCTATTCAGGATTATATGGCATGGTACCGCCCTGTTACCTGACTTTTTATCGGAAACCCCATTCATCCGGCACACGGTCGGTACGTCCCATACGCTGGGAGACACGAGGCCCTAGTTTGTTTTCTGTTATTATTAATTATATACCTGTAAATTAGTGCCACATATGTAGTTTATATTTTTTACTTTGTGCAGGTGATTGGATTGCATACCGTCTATCATATGGGACTGCAGATGCAGATTCATATCCACGATCCTGTGGCCATGCAGGATTATAGTCATCAATTCATGGATGTGGCTGCCAGGACACTGCATCGAGCCCGATCGGATCAATATTTAGCACACGAGCCTGATTATGTGGACCCAGCACAGTACGAGCGAGGTCATGGTGTCCCACGAGCTGGTGGTGCCCGACGAGGCCAAGGTGCCGGACGACATGGGCGTGGGTGGAGAGGAGGTGGTTCCCAGCAAGGGGGCATTGAGGCTCCTGCTGATGATGTTGTTGCTGCTATGGCAGGTGACATGCATGATACGGACATGCCGATGCATCTCACCCCAGGGACATCGTTATTTATCACGGGCACGAATATTCCAAGAGGGGATCGTGGGCGCCGTCTGAGTTATGGCTCCTCATCACATGCGCAGGTTTGAGTTTATTAGTATTGAATTTGAATTTGTTTTACCTGTAACTTATTTATTTTCTTTAACTTTATTAATTTCATTTTTAAGGCTTCATGGGATGCTGACGTGGCTGCGACATATGATTACCTTCAGGAGCCAGCCGAGATCATGGTAAGACAATTTAAATTGTTGTGAATTGTTATGTCTCGTCTCTGGATTCATCGGCATTGTTGTCATAATCATTGTTCTCTTCCTCACTCTGTGCATCTGCCAGATCCCGATTTAATACGTCGTTTTCGGGCAATTGAGTGAGTACGGGTGGTTCAACTTGCTGGTTTTCACTGCACAACCAACAAAAATATAAGCTACTGAAATTAATAAATATTTTCCATATTGCTATACCACTTCACTTACAAGTCGTAATGTGATGAAATTTCATGATGGACGTTTTTAATTAGGTGATAACTACCGGATGGACCACTTGTAAAATTCATATCCGGCCGGTAACCCCTGTTAAATATATGAGCGTAAATACAAATTCAATACACCAAAAATGTACATAATTAACACAAATGAAAATTGAAGTTTACCACTCGTCTTGTGAATTATGGAAAGCAGGATATAAATTATTTTCTCGCTGCTAATTCACCGGTTTTAATAAGTTTAAATCAAGAAAAACTCTTTCATCCGGAACCTGTCCGGCAAAAACTGCTCTAGAATAACCACCCGATGACTGGGGGTTATCCCTACTACGCGCAACCTCATTTTTGGGAACGTCTTTTACCTTGATGTACATCTCCAATATTGTAATTACAAGAAATTCCCGGCATTCATCCGGAGTCCTCAGAAAATCACTCAAATTTTCATCATCGTTGATGTTAAACTCCGAGTAAAAAATCAACCCCTTGCGGAGTGACGGAATACGGATATCTTCCGGTTACTTTAAGAATCACTGAACGTTTCCTCACACTCNATATAATGAAACTCTTATTCTACGCTTTTCAGACATAATGAAAAAATGCTAGAGAATTTAACAACAAGAAACGTTTGAACGAGACTTCAAAAAAAAAAATTGAATGATTTTTCTTACAATCTTAACCTCTTTATATAGGAAATGGCTAGTCGGAATTTTTTTTAAAAAAAAAATATATGTATAGCGTCCTTTTTTTGGGCGCTATACTGACACAGTCAGCTTTTGCAGTATAACGCCCAATTTTTGGGCGTCATACATAGAAAGCTTCTCCTTTTTTTTTCACCTATTTTCGTTGTTTGTGCCAAAAAAGGCATTAATTTGGTTCCGAACTCATTATATCATTTGAAAAACAACAAAAACAATTTCCTAGTTTCAATTCTTAGTTGTTAATCTTAGTTTAAATTAGACTTAGAAACAAACTAATTTTGTGGAAGTGCAATTCAGATAATTCAATCTCATTCACTATAGTATATACTCCTAAGTCCCATTCAGAGCTCCCTATGGAAAATTGAACCCGACTCATAACCTCAAATAGAGGTGTGCCTAGGACAAGATCACCCCCCCCCCCCCCCCAAAAAAAAAAAAAAAAATTGGCTCTGGCCTTGGTCGTAGCTTCACGAAAGCTTAGACCCTACTTCCAATTCCACCCCATCTCAGTAGTCAGGACTTTCCCCTTGAAAAGTATTTTGCATAAGCCCGAGCTATTGGACAGGTTAGCCAAATGGACCATAGAATTAAGCGGGCATGATATCACATATCAACCGTGAACGGCGATAAAATCACAAGTCCTTGCCGACTTTATCACCGACTTCAGCGCAAAAATAATGCCCGAAGTCAAAAAAATCACCCGCGCTTCTCCACAAACACAAGATCAATGGATTTTGTACACCAACGGCGTTTCTAATGCTTCAAGGTCCGGATTGGGACTTGTACTCGAAGCCCCAACAAGAGAAGTGATTCTCCAGTCCATAAGTTGCCCGAATATGACTAACACGGGGCCAGTTATGAGGTCATGATTGCAGTATTAAGGCTAGCGCTCAAGTACAGGGAGAAACGGGTCATACTACTCTGTGACTCTCAACTCGTCATCAACCAAGTCTCAAGGACTTTCCAGATCAAAGATCAAAGGTTACAAAAATACCAGGTCGAGATCTGCAAACTACTGCCTGAGTCGACGAATGCCAGCTCGACCAGATTCCTCGAGCACAAAACATCGAAGCAGACGGCCTCCCCAAATTAGCAGCACCCACTAAAATCATAACCGGAGAAAGAAACGTGGTCAACCTCCTCCACTCATCAATAGATCAAATCGAGGTAAGGACCACAAATCTGACTTGGGACTGACACAAACGTATTGTTATATACTTGCAGGATAGTGTACTCCCAGATGATAAAAAGGAAGCCAAGAAGCTCCGGATGCAAGAAGCCATGTACAACATGATTCATAATGACCTATACAAGAGGACGTATGGCGGCCCCCTGGCGAAATTCGTAGGCTTGAATCAAACATGTTGCGTCCTAGAAGAAGTCCACGAAGGCCACTACGGAGCTCATTCCGGCAATCGAGCTCTGTTCAAGGCCAAAAATACGCCCCAATGATCCGTCAGGTGGGCGAGCACCTCCACTCGGTCACTTCCCTTTGTTCGATCATCAAGTGGAAAATAAACATCGTCGTCACCTCCCTACGGGGCGAGGTACCATACGATTTCTTTTGGTTTTAACTAACTATTTTTCTAAATGGGTAGAAGCAGGAGCATTCGCCCAAATACTTGAAGAGGAAGTGATCGCCTTCATATGGAAAAACATTGTGTGCCGATTCTGCCTTCCCAAAGAGATCAGTTGCGACAACAGACACCAAGTTACTGGAAAAAAGGTCGCCAAATTTTTTGAGAAGTGGCATATCAAAAGAATACTCTCAACACTGTACCATCCCGCGGGCAGCGGGCAAGCGGAATCCTCCAATAAATTAATACTGGACATCATGAAGAAAAAACTTAAGGACGCCAAAGGACTGTGGCTGAAGTTATTAGCAGAAGTACTTTGGTCCTACCGTACTACGCCGAAGACGAGCACAGGAGAGACGCCCTACTCATTAGTCTATGGGACTGATGCGGTGATACCAGTCGAAGTCGGAGAACCCAGTTTGAGATATTCCCATGAGAGCGAGGCGAGGAACGATGAAAGCAGAAGGCAGGAGTTCGACAAAGCCGAACAACAAAGAGATATGGACTACATAAGGATGATCGCCCAAAAACAATAGGCAGAACGTTATTATAACAAGAGGGCCATGGTCATACCACTCAAAGTCGGGGACTACGTACTCAAAGCCAAAACACAAGCAAACAAAGACCCGCAAGAAGGCAAACTAGGAACACATTGGGATGGTCCATACAAAATCACGACAACAGCAAAAAAAGGGTCTTTCCAACTAGAAACAATGGAAGTAAAACTACTACCAAACATCTGGAACATCACACACCTCAAGTACTTCAACTTTTAAGAAAAAAGCGTTCTCCAAGTCGTACTCTTTTTTTCCTCACTTGAGTTTTGTCCCAATTGGGTTTTCTCAAGGAGGTTTTTAACGAGGCGCCAAGGGGACACTACAAGTTGAAATACGATCGGAAGAAGGTACCGGACAGTCAGTTCATTGCCCAACCTCTCAACACATCTCCAGGTCGCCAAATGAAGGGACTAGATAGACTGGGAATGGAATGCCAGCCCCGAAAACATGTAAAACTCTCCAAGTATATGAGCAAAACACAAATGTATGAAGTTCGCCTATATTTTCG
Source organism: Nicotiana paniculata (assembly GCA_005239505.1). NCBI lineage: Eukaryota > Viridiplantae > Streptophyta > Magnoliopsida > Solanales > Solanaceae > Nicotiana > Nicotiana paniculata. The sequence continues at coordinate 19,740 of ML353883.1, read as the reverse complement.
CCAGAGCAACATTGCCTCAATATCAACTTGGCCTCCGACCATACTTAAGTATGGGTTACGTTCGTCCTCGTTCGAATCAACACCCACTCGGCCTCCGACCACAATTAAGTAAGCTACATTTGACCTCTCTCGAATTAACTCACATTCAATCTTTCTCGATTTAATTAAGTACGGGTTACATTCGACCTTGTTCGAAGCAATACCCACTCAGCTCCCGGCCACAATTAAGTAAGCTACACTCGACCTTGCTCGAATTAATTCACATTCGACCTTTCTGGAATTAATTAAGTACGAGATACATTCGACCTCGTACTAATCAACACCCACTCGTCCCCCCACCGCAATTAAGTAAGCTACATTCGACCTCGCTCGAATTAACTCACATTCGACCTTGGTCGAATTAACTAAGTACCAATAACATTCGACCTCGTTCGAATCAACACCTGCTCGGCCCCCGACCATAATTAAATGAAATTTACATTTGATCTCACTCGAATTAACCCACATTTGACCTCGTTCGGATTAGCTAAGTTACATTCAACCTCGTTTCGAATTAACTAAGTATAGGTTACATTCGACCTCGTTCGAATTAACACCTACCGGTCCCCGACCACGACATAAACTGAGTTCTGTTTCGTCCTCGCTCAACACACATAAACCAAGCTTTTACGACTAAGGCGACCAAACGACAAAACAAGGAAAGAGGCATTCAAGCCCGAACAGAAGGAAAAAAGTTAGGTACGAGCAGCGAAAATGGCATTTCATAAAATATATTCTTTACAAAGGCTAGAACAGATGACCACAAAAATATGTACAAAACTTTCAAGCAAAAAAGAAAGAAAAACAACTACTCGCCACCTAACCCAGCAACACCATCTATTTGACGACCAAGGTCATCTCCACCCGGCTTTCCACCAGTACCGTCGCTACCGCCTTCAGATACTCATCCTCATACCAGGCATCTTGTTTGATCCCGTCCATGCCTATGTCCTCCTCACCATCACTAACCTCTGGTGTAGCGGGATCATAGTCACAAGCAGCCGAGCTGAGCGTGCATTAGCACGAGAATCCTCGAAGTAGGCCTAAGAAATCTTCCCGGCCGCCATCAAATTCCTAAATATATCTCGTTGAGCCTCGGCGTGGATCTATATCTCATACAGATCCTGCGGGATGTGAGGAAAGGCATAAGAGCGAGAAGAGGACGGATGAGCCAATAACTGGACTTCTCGGCTTCAGGGGCGAACACTCGTTCATTAAGTCCCAAAGCCTCTTTCTCCAACTCCCCTATACGCTCGTCAAGTCGCTCCTCTGTGATCCTTGTCGTCTCCAAATCACTCGCTCGGTCTGAACGAAGAACGTGAATTATGGCCTTCGATGCCTCTGTTCACCTTAAAGCCGCCAACTGATCCGATTCTGACTTCTCTAAGTCTGCTATCCTCTCGGAGAGCTCACCACCTAGAGCCTCCTCCTTGATTGACTTTTTTCGAGCTCGGCCCGCAGCGAGATCACTTGGGCTTGGAGATCGGCACACTGGGCCTCGACCCTTTTGCTCACCGCGAGCTCTTCCTCTTTCTCTCTCAGTTCTCCCTCGAGGAAACTAGACTTACCGATGAATTTCACCAACTCGTCATCTTTCTCTTTCAACTCATCTCGAAGAGCTCGAAAGTTGCTGCCCTTCCCCCCCAAATCGCCTGCAGGTCTCGCGGTGTTTGTTGTGGTACTTATGGTACTTCCGCTCGATCTTCTTGAAAATGACCTTGAGCCTCTTCTCTCGACGAGCACTCTCAATCTCCAGAATAACGGTCTAAGTAAAAAGAGGAGAAGAACACCAGATTTAAACAAATGAACAAAATAAAGTACAATGCACGAAAACTAGAAAGGTCGCAAAACTTACCCTAAGGGCGAGCCGGCTATACTCGCCGATAAGGTGGCGTCATCCAACATCTTGAGGGTCCTGCCTTACACATTGTAGAAAAGAGTACCTAAGGAGGGAACTACATTCTTGTGTTCACCAACAGGTCCCGATCCATAGGAACCACAATGGTCCATGAGGACCCTTCCAACCTGAATTCAACACGAGTGAACCCCTCGTTCAACATCCGAACCTCATCAGGATCGAGATCAGAGCCCGTATCATAAACATCCTCAACAAACCCCATACCCCTATCATAGGTAAACAAAGGGGGAACATCAAATGGCCACGAGGATGATAGTTCATCTCGCCGCACCGTACTTAGAACCTCCACGGACACTCTGCCACCAGCTCCGATGTCAGCATCAGGAAGGGGCATGTTCTCTGCGGCTTCCACCGATGGCAAGACTTCAAATGGAAAATTTGCTCCGTCCTCAATCACAATGGATACTAGCTCGCGATCATCCTTTATAGAATCCACAGCTCGGATTGTCCCATCGCCGGCGTCCACCGATCTCCTTTTACGGGGAACCAAATCCTCCTCGCTTGGTGAAGACTCCTCATCAATTAAATGAAGCAAGGGAAACAACGGAGTCTTTGGTACTAATTCTGCCAACCTAGCTAAAACCGTAGGTCGAATAGAAGTGGATGGCCGGGTAAGCTTGGTCGCAGTCACAGCAGGGGCGGATCCTGTTGTAATATTCAAATGGCGAAACGCATGAGTAGGGGCCTTCGACCTCCTCGAAGATCCCCAGGCTAAAAACAAAAGAGAAAGAAGATTAAGAGGTTGATCCCCACAAAATGATAAGAAGCAAGCGACCAGAAGGCCACGCCAATAAAGATTCAAAACAAGCAAAATCACCGGTCGTTGAAAGCGTGGGCCCAAACTTCTTATAAAAGGCCGACCATTCGCGAATCCCCACTGTGTGAGGCAAGACCTTGCTAACCCAGTTGTGAATATCCGCAACCAGAGGAGGGTCAAAGTCTCAGTTGAACAAGAAAAAGGCAGGATGCTAGGCTACAACCAAAATGAGTAAAATAAGCGCTTAGTAAAAGTACTTACGGGCACAATTCCATGCCTCGGGAAATCTATTCGCATTTTCCACCACGTCCTCAGTCTTGACGTAGAAGTAGCTAAGCCAGAATCGACGATATTCTTTATCGTCCATCTTCACAACCAAGCTCTTACTTCCACGGTTATGAAGATGCAGCATCGTCCCCCTATAGAAATTAGGAGAGAAGAGGTGCATCAGGTGGCGAAAAGAGATCCCGCGGTTGTCCAATTCCGCATACTACGTCAACATGACGATGAGTTTGTAGATGTAAGGTGAAAGTTAGGCCGGGAAGACGCCGTAGTAGCGGCAAAATTCCTCTGCCAATGGGAGAGGGGGAAAAGAGTAGCCCACATAGAACGAATATGCGTAGAATGCACATCATCCGGGATGATGAATCTGCACCACGTGCGACCAGCCAGGACCAGATCCATGTGGGCTGGAATTTTTAACTTCGTCTTAAAACTAGCAAGGGCAACCACGTCCATCACAAATTCCGTGGCCTCTGGTCGTCCTCGGGCAGCTTCGAAAAGTCAAATCTAGCCTTCCCATTATGGGGAATTATTTTCTCCACTGTAGGAAAGCTTTCATCTTCTGCAACAATGGCAGCTCCATCGTCATGAGGAGGCATGCGCACTGCCAAAGGAACAGGGTCAAGTACCCCCCATAATTGGAAGACACATTAACCATATTTGTTTATGAATAAAGGAGGTGTAAACGTAGAAGAGTCAAGAGTAGCAAGAGCCACCAGAATCAGTGAAAGCAAAAATATGAAAGATCAAAGAAGCAAGGATTCTGAATGAGGAAGGAAGAAGAAGGTATGAAGGTCCAATATTTAGATTGTAAAGAGTAAGGCAGAGGATTTTGTATCCTTATTTATAAGAATTCAAGCATCAATATTGAGAAAGCAGACTGTCATTACCCAGCTCAGGATTTGAAGCAGCAGAGGCACGGGAACGAAGCGAGGCATCAGGAAAATACATAACAATGACGCATGATGACATGACATCACTCTGAATCGTTGTGACCCTAGGTTGCGGCTCACGGAAGGCCACGTTTCCACCCCGTCTGAAACGTTACTACTCGTCCTGCTCGCCTAAACTTCCCAGCCATAACTAGTAGAGTCCGCTCATCGAAGTCATCCAAGGTCGACATCAATAAGCGGATGGACTAACTGTGTAGGTCAAAATCTGCCTCAATGGGATTTAACATGGAGTGGTATCATGAAAAGTGATGTGGCCGAGGTCGACTAGTAAACAACGAGCTCGTAGCTTAGTCAATAATAGCCGAGGTCAAGCATCAAGGACAGTGCTAACGACTAGTTTTTGTAATAAGATATTTAAGAGAATATTTCATTGAATATCATCGGTACTTGTACTTTTAGGATTGATTGGGATATGTCTCATATAAATATAAAAAGAGATAAGGAGGAAGGGTATGTAAGATTCTCTGATAAGAACACTTTTGAAAAGAAGACTTTCTCTCTAGAAAAGATATAAACACTACTTTTCTAATAATATTCAATTATCTATTATTCCAGACTTTTTCATCATATTCGAGAATAGTTTCAATATTCTAGCATTTTGTCTATCACTGATCACTGTCATATGAAGGAATCATCCACCTCATTTAATATTGGGTGAATGATTCCCCTTATTTACTTTAATGTCATTTATTGTCATTTATTGCTTGATATTCTTCCATCATTAATCATCTTGAAACATTAAATGCACATTGGATTTAATCTTTTGCCAACATTGACTGGTTTTATTTGAGTTAACTAGTTATAAATCTAGGGATATTATTATTAACTAGGTTTAATCCTTCTTTACATAAAATTAATTTGTTTAACTAAATATTTACACTTTTTGGTCAAACAACTATTGGTTTCAACATAATCTCATCGATCCAAAATAGAAAACCAAAGTGAAAAGGAAGCAATAGTCGGAAATAATGGGAATCGTTAAGTGAGTACACATTACTAACTAATATGATGGGTTGCATTTCTTCAATTAAATTTAGTTTTTTTTATTTATTTATTTATTTTATTTTATTTTGTACAAGTAGGGTATTTAGATTATTTAGAAGAGTATTTTAGTAATTTAACTTTTAACTTTCGGTGTTCCTACTTTTTCACATGTTTACATTATATTAAAGTCATAGATCTGTAAATATTTTAATACTAAACTCAACAATTAGAATAACAAAGAAAATATTTGAGAATATAAATGAGAAATGAGTGCGCAAAAATTGATCCACGAACGTTAAATAACATTAATGTTCAACAAGCATGAAGATCCATAAATAAAATGTCATTGATTCTTTACTTATTTAGAATAACGTTTTATTTAAAAATAAAGTTTTGTAATGCATTTGATAAAAGTGTAATTAAAATTAATATTTCAAATTTGGGACGAGCTATAATGTCTGAATGAAAATGCAACTGTTTGAAACAAAATAAACAGTAAAACTAGATAGGGAAACGGACTTCAAGGACTGCGATCGCCGAGCAGCTCTACCTCAAGTCTCCGTGATAAGCTAATTTGAGTAAAACTCAGTTAAACACCGCTGGGACCAACACCATATTTTGCACAATAGGTACAAAAGTATAGCATGCGTACAATCATCCAATACTCCATAAGCGTCGAGCCTAACCCCGACAAAGTAGTGACGAGACTATAATAAGACACCTACTAAAATCATGTGCAAACATATACATAAAGCAACAAAAATAATAAAATAGAGTTTTTAAAATAATAACGGAGATGGGACATGTAAAACGAGAATAAGATAAGAACATGAAGTACAAAATCACCAATTAACCTCTTTCTGAAATAAATAATAATGCAGCCAAATAATTCATAAACTGGAAAATCAAGCATCAAAATCATCAAATGGCACGGTATCACGCTTAGTGCTTTTACTCTCATCCTCACCATGTAATATGATAAATGAAATGGTACGACATCACCCTTCGTACTTTTACTCTCATCCTCGCCATCTGATAATAATATAATAAATGAAATGGCAGGACATCACCCTTATTCTTTACTCTCATCCTTCACATGATGTAATAAATGATAATAAAGCAATCAAGTGCACGACATCTCTCTTCATGATTTAATCCTCACAATCTCTCAATCAATGATAGTAATACGCAAATAAGGCACGGCAACACCCCTCATATTTTTTCTCTTCCTTACCAAGCAACAACAATAATCCAAGGTACCAATGCAAGGTGGAAAGCAAATGTCACTTCAATCATAGTGTTATGATACACAAACTCAATTTTCAATATTCCAACAACTTCAAAATAAACAATAAATACGAAAGCGAACAATTAAAGAAATAATAATCTAACTAAGGCATGGAAAGTATAGTCAATGGAATAACATAGTGCAATAAAATAATTTTTACTCGCATGCTTTAACCCAATAACAACACATATACACTCGCCACTTTACATATACACTGTCCCCACACATATTCACGTAGCAAATAGATTAACAAGTCATAATTCCCTCAAGTCAAAGTTAACCACAACACTTACCTCTTCCCGCAACCAAATCAATATTTAACCACGACTTTTCCTTTAGAATTAGCCTCCCAACTAATCAAATCTAGCCAAATATAGGTCAAATAATTCAACTACCCACGAGTGAAAAAGATTCAATCTTTAATGAATTTGGAAAAAAGTCAACAAAACTCAACCCGGGTCCGCTTGGTCAAAACTCTATATTCTGACCAAAACCCGATTACTCATTTGCTGTCGAGCCCAGTTATGTGATTTATTTCAAAATTTGACCTCAATTTGAGATCTAAATCCAAATTTTATAAAATCTCTAATTTCTACCCAAAACCCCTAATTTCTACTATGAAATTCATAGATTAAGGTTAAAATCAATGGGTGATTATGAAAATACATCAAAACTAGTTAAAAATTACTAACCAATGAAGTTTGGGTAAATCTCCTCAAAATCCTCTCTAGGACGAGCTCTATCTTTCAAAAATGGTGTAGAATGAAATAATCTCGACTTTCAGCTTTTAATTAGTTGGGCGTCAGGTGTTCACCTTCACGAAGCACCTGATGCGTTTGAGAAGAGCACTTGACAAATGGCCTACGCGTTTGTGAGGTCCACTTTGCGTTCGCAAAGGCTTTCCCAGGCCTTCGCGTTCATGACCCTTTAATCGCGTTCGCGAAGAAGAACCACCTGTCATCCCCCAGATCCGCCAAAGTATCGCGTTTGCGAGAGATGAGTCGCGTTCGCGAAGGGTAATCCCCAGGGCTTTGCGTTCACGACCAACTCTCACTATCGCGAAGAGTACCAATACTGCCTTTTCCCTTTACGATCCCGTGAAAGGCTTCGCGGACACCAGAAGCCAAAAACCAGTAGTTGTACATGTTCAAAACTGTCTGAAATCAATCTGAGACTCACCTGCCCTCATGCTCCAAATCGAACATGCACACAAGTGTAATAACATCATATAAACTTGTTCGCTACCTCATATCATCAAAATAACATCAAATAACAAGAATCGATCATCAAAACTCAAGATTTTAACTTGAAAACTCATTTTTTCTACATTAACATATCTTACACTTCTATAACTAAAGCACAATTTTTAATATAATATTAATGATGTCTTATTTTAATAAAATTCATTGTAACGGGATACACACGCAACGCCTTAGTACATGATTTTCCCAAACCTAGTAGGAGAATGGGTTTTTCAAACCTACAAGAGCAATAGGATTTCCAAACCTACTTACAAGGATAATGAGTTTCGCAAATCTACCGAAAAATCCAAGGATCAACAAAATTCAAGACACAAACAACAAATCCTTTCCTTGTATTAAATTCTCTTTATCAACAGAAATATGATCTGTCTACCTTGTCCTTAACCCTCACAAGGGCTCTACTTAGTACTGCCATGCCAATTAAGTCTAGGAATTGCCTAAACTTGTTGGCTAGGGCGTCCTTGGTCATTATATCGCCTAGATTATTATGTATAGACCGTTCTTCACATCAACTATAACCCCTTTCAATATAATATCTCAGATAAAATAATATTTAACTTCAATATGCTTTGTAACAAAATTATGCCCCCCAGCAAAACTTGTGAATAAGGTAAGATTTGCCCAATCTGGCAACACTTGTAAACACTTTAACAAGATATGTAAAATGAAAATTGCACTAAAGTTACACCTCGCTGCAAAACTTGTGAACAAAGCAAGATTTATCCATCCGTAAAACTTATAAACAATTTAACAAGATAGGTAGAATGAAGATTATATACCAAAGTTTTGCTCCGCCGGACAAAATTTGACAAAACACAATGTTTCATTCTTTCAGGAGTGTTGCACCGAGGTTATTTTTGCACAATTCCTTAAATGGGACAAATTTTAAATAGTGGCGTGGAGTGATACTATTTGTGCAAATCCAGCCTATTTTATCCAGCCTATTTTTTAGTTTTAGAAAGATCCTTACATGTAAAAGATGGCCTAATATTTCTTTTTTTTTCTGTAAAAATATATCTCAACAATATCATTTGAGTATAAAATTTTACGAAAACTAATCTAATGTATGAATTAAATATAAATGCTAGAATATTGGACTCAAGACTATTGATAACTATACGGTATTACTCTCAATAATCTAAACTATAGTATAATAGTTTAATATGTGAGACTCTCAATATATTATAATCAAGCTAGCGAAAACAAATATCACACATAAAACAATTTTCACTCATACACCTTGTAAACACAAACACTCCAGCACATGTGCATTCTTTCACCAGTTGTTTCAACATTTTTATCATTCACCTTAGACTTAAAGAATCAAAATATGACCTTGAATTAAGGATAAAAAAATGATTCCTTAAAATAAAAAAAATAAAATAAAACATATATGTACCTACAGACATACACAAAGAGAGAGTATACATGGACGGAGTACTTGACAACGAGGCTAGCAACGTTATCACCACGGATGATGCGATGAGAAATAGAGAGTCTAAGGATGAAAATTCAATTAAATAGTGTATATTTTATGAACTTTCGTTTTTGTACACTATAACCCCTCCCCCTCACCCTTGTGAAAAATTCAGAAAAAAGACGTATGCAGTGTTCAGAGTAGTGTTGCATGTTGCCCCCTCCCCCACCATACACCACTACTACCTGGTACCTACAAACAAAAGGATTACAACAAACTTAAAGGCGTAAACAAGAAGGGAAAAAATATATAAGAACATCACTCGTCTAAGAAGGAGATAATGATATTATTAGCTAGAAAGAGGTACGGTCAACTGTGAATAACAACACTAAGCAAAGCTCGGTATATCAGTTAACTTGAGAAGATAATATGTTTGTCCTTGTCCAATGGCCAAATTACTCCCCCTTCATCGTAGCAACTATCAATGAAAGAATGACAGGTCTCTCCATACTGTAGAGGCATGATAATCATATGCTAGGTTTTGTCATTAGTGATATCACCCTCAATGTTGGCGTCCCGAGTAACTATAATTGCACCAAAAGTAGGCACTTAAACATCATTCATCCCTCGATGAGCCAATGTAATGCCCTATATATATTGTTGTTTTGTAGGCATTTTACTTGAATCGGGATACTCATCTGTGAGTATCAAAATTAAAGACGGCTGAGAACGGAATTTGAAGATTAGCAAATTACGAATCAGCATCTACACTCTTTTAGCTTCTTGTTGCCGGGGCACCCCACTACTTTTGGCCAATAAGCACAATTTTATTTTTTTACCATGAGAAAGTTGTATGATTTCATTACCATAAAGTTAAAACATCGCTTCCCCTAGCAGAATGCCATGTTATTGCGCTTGTATAGAAGCATCTCTCTGTATTAACAACATCATTTTCTGGAGGACAATTGTTAGATTAGTGAAGAATGATTTTTCATAAAAGAAATGTAACAAGTGATGCTTACCTTTTATATGAAAAAAATTATGTAATTGTGTTTGGGCATGAAAATATTGCAGAAATTCGTCAAGTTTTAAGCTTAATTAGATGCCTTTATATGTAGATGCCACACTAGTATAATATATGGATTTCGATTATCTACATTTCAATACGTCTTAACACATTAAATACTTACTAGAACTATTGCTACAAAACGATTACGATTTGCAAAATGTTATCAAGATACAGATTGTTACTTAATTTTTGTATTATTTATTTTAACCAAAGTAAATTATGTGTTAGCTACTTAGCTTTATAGCATCTTTCAGTACTTAGTAGGCACATTCAGATGGCAAAATGCTATTGATCTAGCATTCACTCCAACATTGATGGTATTCAAAAATATATATCCCAACTTTGTTCTTCTTTTTTTATGTTATCCCAGTCATAATTTGATTTTGACAATATTGAAATTTGTGTTTTTGTATAATTTTTATTTTTCAAGTTTTCTATTTTTCTTTTTCTTACTTTGTGTTAATATTATATGGTAGTGAATGTTGAGCTACTAAAGTTCAACATATTCACGAGATGAGTGTTGCAGAAATGTGAATGCTAAGATGGATGTGCGGTCACATTAGATTAGATAAGATTAAAACTGAGCACATTCACTAGAAGGTGCAAATAGCACACATTGAGAATAAAATGAGAGAAGGTCGCTTGAGATGGTTTGGTCATTGTCCGGCGTCGACCTACAGATGCACTGATCCGTAGGTATGAAAACTATGGTGAGGGAAGTGTGAAAGGGAGACAGTGTACACCTAAAATCACATGGAAGGAAGTTGTCTCGAAAGAGCTACAAATTCTTGGAATCAATGCAGACTTAGCTAAAGATACGATACAATGGAAACGAAAAATCCATATAGGTGATACCTACTAGTTGGGAATAGGTTTTAGACTTGGTAGAGAACTTCTACTACTACTCTCAATATATATTGAACTGGAGCATGATATCTTAACAAAAGTTGTAGCCCTTGAAATCTAGTTTCCGCGCTTTGAACGGTATGTGATCTGGATTATCCTACAGAAAGTTATAGATATGTAGTTTGTTCACTTACATAGAATTACAGAAGAAAAAAAAAAAACTGCAGAAGATTAGTCCAGACTGTGAAATTGTACTCTCTTTCCAGTGCACTACCAAGAAAAACACAGAGATCATATTCTTTTACCTTCCCAGAAAGGAAGGCTTACATTGTTGATATGCATACAATTGACATCTAAGAAAAAGCTATTACAGACAGGACGCGGATACTGCTAATATGCATATACTTAAATTCCTAAGGACTACATATATGATATATTATGTATGCAAGGGTGGTACAAAACCAAACCAAGAACTCTTGATGTTTAAGTTTCTAAGCGAAATACCTTGTTCGATTAGTAAATGTAACGGACCTATGGAAGAAACAAGAATTCAGCCCTTTCTTTCGGTAGATTCAGTATAATTAGCTGTTGCCATTCCAAGTCCTTCATTTTGGTGCTTTTGCCATCCACCAGTATCCGCCTTTGAGTGTATCCAGTAGTAGAAAACGGATCCGATCAATGATAATAACGTCAGGGCAGCGCCAGCTGCAAATACACCTTTTCGGAGGGTGGCACATGACAAGTGGTCAGCTCGGAAAAACCCTCGATACTTTGTATGATATGCATTCCTTGCTGATCCTGCCAATAAGCATGCTTCTGCTCCTAAAAAGCTAACCCTGTTTATCATTCAAAAGAGGAAGTCAGCTATAGCTTTATGTAATTCCAGTGCCGTCAAGTTCCGATGGCTCTTTTAGTAGAATTTTGATGGAGGTTAAGTAGCAGGAGAAAAAGATCAACTGCTGCGTTAAATCGAGTGACGGAAAAATGTAACCGTCGTGAAACAGTGGTCAGAGACTATGTGCGGAAAGGTAATGAGAACTTGATAGAGAAGAGACGTCAAAAGTAATCAAGGTATCTCACTGAATTTTGCTCCAATTCCCCCTCCGCCCTCCCCCCTCCCCCCTTTTCATTTTCTGGGGAACGAGGTTGAATATACTCTTATTTCGTCATGCTGACTTTTAACAGACCTTTGCATACTATTTGCATCTTAACTTATATCTGCATCATTTCAAGTAAGGGATTATTAATTTTAGCTCGGCACCTTACAACAATCTACGTATCACTTCACTGGAGTTTATATTCTTTTTCATATGAGTGTTTGTTGAAGCTTTTATCCACGAAAAACATTAAAACCAAATCAGAACAGCCTCACGCACTAGCAAACAAATTAAACTAGATATCACCTGTCATCACCATCAAAACCATATGTGTCTATGCTAGTTATCCTGGTAAAATCTTAGTTGCACACAGAGTTTACACCAAACAAATGAATGCAAGACAAGTGTCTTTTATACACTCATTTGTCACTCATGACTCAACCATGGTTAAGTGATATGTATTCCCAGTTCAATGTTTAACTACTAAGATTAAGTTATTTGGTTTGGTGCAAACATCGTGTACAATTAAGTATTTAACATCCTTCTTATCCCTTTTGTAGTCTTCAACTTCTTTACCATTTTTAATTCTGGAGTAGCTGACCCTCCCCAGACCCCACTTGTGGAATTACACTGGGTTTTTTGTTGTTGTTATTGTTGTTATTGCTTTCACTTTCCCTAATTAATTACAACAACTATGCCAGGCCCTCAGTTCCAAACAAGTTGAGGCTGGGAAAGTAATATTGGTATAAGGCTAATATTCAAAGATTCATTGAGGGTTTGCACCTGTTACAGGTATCACAGCTACTCAGAAGCAATTTAATGTATCAATTTCCCCAGTGCAATAGTTATATTGGTGAGCATTTCTATACCTATTGCACAGGTACAATCACAACTTAGTGTCACACTTGTGGCACCGTTTTGGCACGAACAACAAGAATGTAAACTACTTCACCCTAAAATAGTGCAAACAGACGGGAAGAGTAAGGTGACTAACTAAATTAGAGCATTTAACACGTGACCACTGTTACTCTACGGCAAGATTAAGTTTCCAAAAGGTATGATCCCTTGATTAGTTTATAATTGCAGACTCAATCTTAACTTCCAAGCTCTTCAATCTGATCCAAAAAGAGAAGAATTGGCATTTACTGCTGCCTGATAAACATTGCTATTCCAGCGTCTAATTAGCACTTAATTTGACCACACTGGAAAAGCTCAAGGCTAGAAGCAACAAAAAGAATTATGAGTTTCTGGAGAAACAAAATTAAAATACTTGAGAAACATAACATAATACGACGCCTAACTAACCTAAGCAAACAGGTAAGACCGTATAGACACATCGACGCTATTCAATAAGCAGAGAAACACACAGATATATGCAAAGTAACTAAGCAACATCAACACTTGAAACAAATACTGCTCCACCAACCATCTAAACCAAACAGCAACAATCAAACTCAATTAACAAAAACCACCTCAGTACCTATTCGCATGAATATTTCACAACTCTAGGTGGCGAATGCACTACAACCAGAGCATGAAAATAGCGGCAAAAGAATGTAGTTCAGGCTATTTAGCTGGGGGGAAAACAGTAACGATATTCTTACCAGGAGAAGACAAAGAAGAAAATGGCACATGTAGTAGAACTACCACCCATCATTCCTCTTCCAAAACATAAACACTTAGTAATGACGTTAACCAACGTTTGGCTAATCAGAAGCAACCCAAACGCCGCCAATCCATACACCGTGGAAGCATCCGTTCCATACACACAGTACGTCCTTTCATCATACTCATCTGGTTGCACTTTCGCCTTCACAAACAAAAAAACAACATTCAAAATCCATTCATTAAATACACTCAAATGCTAAAAAAGTAAATTATTACTACAACCAGATATCAGGAAAAAAATCATATCTTTAACTATACCCAGAAACAACAACACCAAATTCACTGAAAAAAAGCACCCAAAAAATTCAATCTTTAACTACACCCATAAATGGAAAAGAAAAATCAAATCTTTAACTATACCCAGAAAACAAAAACACCACAAATTTAATCTTTAACTAGACTATGAAGCAAATAAAACTAACAAGTTCAATCTTTAACTACAACCAGAAATGAAAAAATAAATCAAATCTTTAACTATACCCAGGAAAAAAAAACACCAAAAAATTAATCAATAGCTAGACTATAAAGCAAATAAAACCAAAAACTTCAATCTTTAACTACAACAAGAAATGAAAAAAAAAAATTAAATCTTTAACTATACCCAGGAAAAAAAACACCAAAAAATTAATCAATAGCTAGACTATAAAGCAAATAAAACCAAAAAGTTCAATCTTTAACTACAACCAGAAATGAAAAAAAAAAATCAAATCTTTAACTATACCAGGAAAAAAGCACCAAAAAATTAATCTATAGCAAGACTATGAAGCAAATAAAACAAAAAAAGTTCAACCAATAAGGCTTTAACTATACCCAGAAAAGAAAAACACATACTCACAACACACACACACACACACAAAAAAAAACAATCAATGAAAACAGAATATAAGCTATAGAGGGTACCGTGCTACGACGTCGTTCAGCACCGACGGCAAGAACAAAGGCGATGAGGTGAAAAGCAATCACTATTACAAGTATAGGAATAGAGACCCCCATTACTACTGAGCCAACTTCAACAACTGATTCTTCACTTTAATTTTCGACTTCCTTAATTAATGTTTCACTTCTTTCTACTTTTTTAGTATTTAATAAAAATAAAAGTTGGGCTTTTACTTTTATTCGAATATTAGGAGTAGCTGCTTTTTGAAGCTTTGGGTACTGAGAAGTGTAAATTTTTTGTTGGTTTTTATTGCTTTTATGAAAGGAAAAAAAAAAGAGTAAAGAGTGGTAATGATTAATCAAAAAGTAGTGTGTTAAAATGGTAGGGTCCTCCTCCTTGAAATTCTTTGTTTGATAGTGGATTGTGTAGTGTGAGAGTTTTATTTGAGCGGAGAGACTGGGTACGTCGGTGGGTCGGTACGGTATGGTATTCAAATATTTCGATTTGGTATTTAATTTTTTAAAATGTTATAGTAATATCGTATCTAATTAAATTCGGTATGGTTTGATTTTTTTTCTTTTAATTTCGGTTTATTCGGTTCGATAACTTTAGTTTATTCGATTTGAATATTAATTAGTATATAGAGTCATAGACAGTAATATTCTTATCGATATTTCGGTATTTTATTCTAAAATACCAAATATCATACCTAATACTAATTTTTTTTTTAAACTTAAATCAAATACCTTACCGAATACCAAAATATCGAATATTAAATACCAAAATTTTCGATTTCGGTACGATAATTCAGTATTTATCAAATTATGCCTAGTGAGAATAGTTATTAATATTTGTATTACATATCACGTGTTCGAGCAGAGGAAGTAGGGACCAATGCTTGTACTACAAGTCACGCATTCGAGACGTGAATACAATTACTAATATTTGTATTAGAATAAACTTTCTACGTCACACTCTTTGGAGTGCGACCTTTTCTCGGACATTGTGTGAATAAGAGATAACTAGTGCCTCAGATTGCTCTTTTTATATATGCTGTGACAAAAAAAGATAATTAACTTATGGAAGATATTAAAAAATTAATGTAACTTTTTTAATATACTTGAAAAAAAAAAAATCTCGAGTGAAATGTGGAAGTGAAAAAAGAAAAGAGAGAACAGATATAGAGCTGGAGTTTGGGGGCCTTGTCGGAGTGCCTGTTTTCTTGTTCTTGACCGGCTTTTCTGCGTTACTTTTTTTTCTTTTGTTCTTTTTGCTTTCCTTTTTCACTTTGAAAATTCAATATCATCCCTACCGGCTTGTTTAGTTTGATTGTTATTTGAAGTTTATTATATTATAATATTAAAAAAATATTGGTAACTACACAATTTTATTTATCAAGTAATATTTATATATTAATCTTCTCTATACCTTGGTCCAGACAATAGCTCCAGATTCAGCTACTGTTATAAACCCGAATCCACAACACAAAGTAACGAGGAAAATGATAGGTTTATTCATGAATTTAAAGAGTCAATCATTACAATAACATCAACTAGAACTAAGAAGGAGATTCAGAGAAGAAGGATAGACAGAACCAAGGGAGAACAAAAAGAGATAATCTAGAAGTGATGTTCTAAACGTCAATACCACACAAGAGGGGATGATTTGTGTGGTGTCCGATTTTTACGTGCACTAGTTATAGAAGGACCAGGTTCTTCTATGTGTTCCAACCTCTACTGTTTGCGAAATTATAAATACAGAAAATAAAGAACACAGAGATTTTTACGTGGAAAACACCTGGCTCAAAAGGTGAAAAACCACAACCTACTTCCCAGTAGGATTGTTTCAAACTCTTTATTAAATCAGTGAGCCAAACAGCATTTACAAAAACTCTTTTGTAAACCTAGGATTACCTATAATCCCTTTGTGGCAAACTAGCCTCTAGCTATTTGCGACAAACTCCAAGTTAGCTATAACTTGAAAACACACAGTACCTATTACAAACGCTTCTAGATAAAGCTGAAAGGTACAAGTTGAAATCACCTACTACAAATAACTAGACTAAAAGACAACAATTGAAACTGGTTCTTCTATCTGGTTCAAGTAGCTTCAGAATCGCACACTTAAATCTCACACGAATTGCTTGCAAAATTGCCTTGCTAAGTTTGCTCTCAGTTCTTGCTTAACTTCTGCTTTTGTGCGTCCCTGTAAAATAAGAACAATCTGCATTATATAGGATTAGACGAGAGATTTACTAGAGTTTTAATGCTACTCTTCCTTGGTGGAAGAGTTCTAGTTAATCTCAACTCCTCGAATCCTTCCTTATCTTTGATTCTGTTCTTACTTAATAATGAGTCATTCTCCTTATCATTTTGCAATCTTTTCGATCAGGAGATATCTCTTTATTTCCCAGATTTCATTTATCTCCTGCATGTGCACCTCACATGCCTTAACTCTGCATGTGTCTATGTCTCCAGTGATGGACTTGGTTCATGTTTGAGTTCCTTTGTCAATCTTCAAAATAGTTCAATTTCTTGAGCCAACAAATTCCCCATTTTTGATGATGACAAACTCTGTGCTTAGGCCTGTAACCAACTTAATCCAACATTAACACATTTTAGAGTATTGAGCATTTATCATAAAAGAACCAGGTTCATTAGGTCATAAATATCACATGTTCAGAATAGCACATAACCATTTTTCCTCCTTTTGGCTTCATCAAAAAGTTGCAAATTTTAGAAAGTCCCAGATAATTAATAATTACTCATGGCCACTGGAGAAACTACAAGTGCAATCATAGATTAATCATCAATAGTAAACCAAAAATACAAACTATCAAAGAAAATGAAACAAGATTAAGAGCAAAAATAGTAAAATTCATTGGTAGAAGCATTGTTCAACCACAATCCACAAGAAGAAATAAAAGCAGTTAACACCATGAGAAAAAAAAATAAGAAAAATCCCTAATCTGGGTCACTAAAAGTCGAAGACGGGCTGGACTACTAAGGCTGGGAAGGGGTGGAGGCTGGGTTTTTGGCTTTGAGAAGAGATAGCATATCCTTAAGAATCCCCTCATTCTTCTCCTGTTCTTTGGCAAGCTCAGTTCTGAGAGCATCCCTCTCATATTCAACCTCTGCCAGGCGGTTCTTCAGCCTAAGTATTTTTGCATCCTTAGCCCCACCCTCCTGCACAAGTGCTCTGACTTTGTTGTTCACAGGTGTCTTCCTAGATGAACCAGGTTCATTGTCAGGAACATTGACAACATAGTCACGGGCCAGAAGAGTATTCTTGCCAAAGTAATCCTTGACTGTGGCCATTTCTGCCTTCTTCAGATGCACCTTGGAGTGAGCAAGTACAGTTGTGAGGATGAAGCCATAAGGAATGGCATGAGCCATGGAACCGTTTACCATCCTGTCCAGTAACTGAATGATGAAGTAAGGCCAGTTGATCTGCTTTCCACTGTCCAGGCACTCTATGAGATCTAAGTCCATGTAGTTGGCTATGTGTCTTCTCTCCTGCCTTGGTAGTGCACACTTGTTAATGAACTCAAACACCACCTTGTGATGGGGCTTCATCTCACTCTTGTAGGAAGCCCTTGGTTCAACCTCCTCTCCATTGTCACATAACCTTCTGCTGATTTGCAGAGTAGTAGGAAGAGCATCTAAGCTGGGCCATTTCTTCCTGGTGTAATCATCATAGCCTTCAGACGGAATCCCAAGCACTTCTCCCAATTCTATGGCATCAAAGGAAATTTTGGCCCCCTTTACTTGGCTAGAGACTCTGCCGTCCTTGATTACAGCATTGTCCATGAACTCAACTATCTCACTTCTGGCCAGCCTCCCCTCCAGCTGAAGGACCATGTCCTTCCAACCCTGCACCTTCAGCTTATCCATCAGATAGACCATGTCAGATTCCTCCAAATCTTTCAGCAATCTCTCCTTCAAAATGGTGCGCTTCCCAAACTTAGTCAAATTGTCCTGCTCTCCAGCAGACTCATCTTATTCTTCAGCACTCCAATCCTCCTCTTCATCAATTTGAAATTTCTTTGATTTTATTGTAGACCTGGTTCTCTTAGCTACAGTTGAGGGTGCAGTAGACACAGATGCAGACTTCTTTGAAGAAGTCTTGACTTTCTTTGGTTTGGGGGTCTGAACCTCAACTTCTGCCCTTTGTTCATCTTGATGGACCAGGTCCATCTCCTCAATCTCAACAGCCTCTACAGGCTCAGCAATTTTCTCATTTCCCTTCTCAGCTCTCTTTCTCTTACTTTCCTTCAAAGCTTTTTGTAACTCCTCCTCACTCTGCCTAAGTGCACTTCTTGTAGTTCTTCCTCTTGAAAGAGGAGTTTCAGAACCAGCATATGAAGTGACTTTTCTCTTCTTACTTGCTCCTGCAGTTTCAGACTTTTTAGCCTTTGGTGTCCTTTTCTTCTTTGGTTTATAACTCTCTCCTAACTTCTTCATAAGATTTGCTAAGGTCTCCTCAATAGATGAACCAGGTTCATCTGTAGATTTTCCTATATTTAGTAATCCCTCAGTCGCTTCTCTTGATTCGCTTACCCCTGACTTCTTGGCTCCCTCTTTTATTACTACTGTTTCAGTACCACAAATAGACAATCTAGTATTTTCTTCCCATGTTCCCCTCGCTTCACTCTGACCTCCCTCTCTCTATATTTCTTTCCCAAATTTATTTTTACCACATCTTCGTCTTACTTCTGGCAACTCCACATCTATCATAGACCCAACCAAAATAAACATATTTTCTAAATTCTCTACTATTTCAGACACATTCTCAGAAGTGATCTTAGGTACAGATGATACCTATTCAGAATCAGATGATCTTGTTGCTTCCTCAGTAGCTGATTTAAATGAATCACTTGAATTATCTAATTCTGGAGCCTGATTGGCTTGTAGTTTGGCATTCAATTTTCTGGTGAGAGAACCTGTAGCCACTATTTTTCTGGCAAGCATTTTAACCCTTCTTTTTCTGGGTTCTGAACTAGGGCTAGGTTGAGGAATAGCGGGACTGGGTTGAGACGGAGCAGGACTTGGGGGTGGAGGTGTTGGAGAAGTCGAAGATGGAGTAACAGGTAGTGGAGTACCAGGGTTGTCCGAAGGGTTAGTCATTTTTTATTGAAGATGGAAGAAGAAGATTATGAGTTGAAGAAGAAAAGAGAATTAGAATCAAGGTTTTGGAGCAGAGAGATGAAAGGGTTTCGATGGTTATGGCTTAGTGAATGATGACTTAGAGAAGTGATGATGATGGGGTTCTAAAGGGGATGGG
>MDKI01126816.1:0-31493 GCA_005239505.1 Nicotiana paniculata | reverse complement strand
ACATATGATTTAAAAGTAAATACGCAACTCAATAGTTGCCACGAGAAGGACCAAGTCCAAATCTCCAAACAGTGCACGCCACATACTCGTCATTCAGCATGTGCGCTACTCCAAAAATAGTGAGAAAATAGAAAGTCCGGGGTTTCATACCCTCAGGACAAGATTTACAGTCATTACTTACCTCAAACCGACTCGAAAAGCTACTTCGCGATACTCTTACCCCTCGATCGGCTCCCAGATGCTCCGAGTCTATCAAAATCAGATTAATATCGTCAAAATATGCTAGGGATACGAAACCCATTCAAAAATTATCAAAATTAGGCACAATTCCCAAAATTGGCCAAACCCGACCCCCGGACCCAGGTCTCGAAACTTGATAAAAATCACAAAACCGAAATCCTTATCCTCCCACGATTCTATACATACCAAGCAACATCAAAATCGGACCACAATTGCCCCTTCAATTACTCAATCAAAGTCTCCAATTTTCGAAGCCCTAACCCCCAATTTACACACTGATTTTTCCCTTAATTTCACCCTATTTCAGTCCAAAAATAACATAGAAACGGGTTTTAGGTTCAAATATCTTACCTCAACAAAGTCCTCTTGATTTCCTCTTTCAATACCCTCTCCAGAACTTCAAACTCGCATGAAAATGGTGAAATAAAGACCAAAATTCGCTAAGGACCCTTTTTATATGATCTGCCCAGGGATTTCCGCACCTGCGGCCCAGCACATGCGGTCCCAGGTGCGCACCTACGCATCCAACTTAAAGTACCATTTTCCGCACCTACGACTTCTTCTTCACACCTGCAACTCTGCAGGTGCAACCCAAGTCCCGCACCTGCGACCTCCTTCAACCTGCCAAAAATCCGCACCTACGCATTCCTCTCCGCACCTGTGGCGTCGCACCTGCGGCCACCCTTCCGCAGGTGCGGCCACACCAGAAACATTCCAACAACAGTTTTTCTGCTGCAAATTCCCAACTTCAACCTTCCGATGACTATCCAAAAACACTCTGAGCCCCTCGGGGCCTCAACCAAAAGTACCAACAAGTCACAAATGATCACCCGGACTTAGTCGAACCCTCGGAACACCCGAAAAGACATCAAAACACAAATTCAACTCATGATTAAAGCGTAAGAATTCTAAAACTTCCGAAAATCATCTACGATGCCGAAACTACCCAAAACACGTCTGATTATCCTGAAAATTTGCACATACGTCCAAAATGACACTACAAACCTGCTCCAACTTTCGGAATTTCATTCCGACCCCTATAGCCTATTTTCCACTGCCGATCGAAAATCTCCATGAACTAACTTTCGTCAATTCAAGCCTAATTCTATATCGGACATCAAAAGCACATTTCGAACAAACTCCCAAGTCCCAAATCACCTAACGAAGATATCTGAGCCATAAAATCTACATTCCGAGGTTGTTTACCAATAAGTCAACTCTTAGTTGACTTTTTCACCTATTAGGCCAATTTGAGAGACTAATGTCTCAACTCTCACCACAACCACTCCGAGCCTGAGCCAACCAACCCAACAAAACACCCAAGAGTTGAACCACATAAAATGAAGCAGAGTAGGGGAAATGGGGCTAAGTTCTCGGAACTACCAACCGGGTCGTTAGATTCTCTCCCAGTTAAACATGCGTTCATCCTCGAATATGCCCAGAGTTATTTCAGAAACAATCAAATTGCCATGAAATCCTACCATACACATACCCCGGGGGTGATCCCATGTCACCCTATTCCATATAGGTCCAATAGTACAACATAGTTGAAATTTCAAAATCCAACCTGACCCACAAACCTTAGAACAAAATTCCCACTTCTGAAATAATTTACAAGATCAAAATTCCAATACTATAAACTGAATAAGTCTGAACACGCCGTATCAAGCCATATGTGTAACCCAAGATGCAATCACATAATATACCGCATGACTGAAACACTCATGACGATAACCCCTAATCGCAATAGCTACTCAAAACAACCCAATACCGGTAAATAACCTCTATCAAGATGAAAGAAACACGTAGAAACTAGCAACTATTCATCCGATCAGTCAGACATGAAGCTCCCCCTTCCCAAACAGGAATTATAGTAGATTTCTAAGCTGACCCCCGATACTTATCCTTCCAACTATGTTGTAGTCAATTCTGACAGTATTCATACTAGGTCCAATAACCTCTTCTCATCCAACACGACCACTCTGATGACATGACACATCAATACAATTCAAATCCATAACCTGTGCAACTTGTGCACTCAATAGCAACATCTCAATGTAATCAAATTATATAAAAGATTCACACGAAAGGACCATCCCTGCCATCACAACAAGTACCATCACAACACCACGCCAAGAGCCTGGTACACATCGTAAAACCAAAACACGCGAATTTGACACCAAGGATCATACCTCTACTTAACGCCGCTACAAAGCATGATCTCATCCAAACACTGGTCCACATGACATACTCCAAGCCACCTTGCTCAAAATCAATAACCATGTGAAATTCGACATCAAGTACTTAAAGTGCATTGCCATAACCACGGGGGAATCGGACGATACCATTCCACACAAATCAGAAAGAACATAACCAATACGCCTCAATCCTGCAATACCCAATTACTTACCTTACTCAAATTTCTCTATAAAGCCCAAATAAATTTGTACCATATGTGCATATAACCAATAATCACCACTCCTCGCAGCATCGAAGTGTAACTCATAAATCACTCCAGAACACGAATAAACTCAATGACAGTCAAATGGTACATCCCTCAACAATAGGAATTCGGGGTCAACAATTCTGACCCGGTGCAGAACACACACCCATGTTGGGCCTATCAATAACCTTAAATGAACTCTGGTCACCCACAAAAGATAGATAACTTTCCGAAGGTTCACAATAACTGAATCATGGCATTTACTAACATCTGACTAGCTTTTCTCGCATCCTCACGGCGCACAACAACAAAATAATCTATTTATGAGAACTCTCAGTCTCGAAGTCTATGAAGCGCACAAATTACCATATCTGAACTCAACTCCACCGCTCGAATACATAACACATCCCTAATACTCAATCATTCCACGAGGGATATCCCTAAAATCCTTCCGTGTCACCAAGAAACCTTGAATATCCGCAGTCGATCCAACAAGAGAGCGTTGCAATACCAATGAAGCACCCTTAACTCCACACATTGCCCTTTCTGAAATGTATACCCTGATCAAGCCACCCAATAGTGATATCATCTACCTAGTCATCTGAAACTGCCAATGCTACCTAAGAATTTTGACCTTCCTTCCATAACTGAATTGTGACCTCACACATGCAAATCTCGACTCTACACAACGTACCGCATACACCATGCCATCCTATGATAAATATGGGAACTTCATAACCCATTCCGAGCCATAAGTAACTATGTACCCAACTACCCAAGAACTTTCCATTTGGTCCCATTTAGAAGCAAAATAACTATACATCACCTGCACCTCACGCCAGTAGAAAATATGCATCTCTAACTGTGGTAGAAACCATCAGGAACTACTTGAATCCCAATTGTACAACACCAAACCTTCAGGACTGGATCCTTCTAACTCAACCAAGCTACGCAGGTCACCAAAACCCAAGAACATTGCTAAGAAACACCCATAAAAACTCATTACCTCATGAACACCCAAAGAACTAATCATATTCCTTACCACGTCGATCCAACCTACTACCAAGTTGTCCTATTTATCCAAGTTCCTCCTGACTTACCTTCGAATTGATGTTTTTCCTTACTATAATACCGCAATTCTCAACCTAGACTCACCACACGAGACCCAAGCATAAAACTATATCGTCTAAGACTCATAAGCCGCTGAATACTCTATCAAATACCCCCAAAAGTACCACATTTAAAATACTTAACCTAAAGAGAATTCCTGCGAATCTAAAGCCATTACCTTCACCTTCCTGATAGTGATATGTAGAATCCATGATAATGTAAAAATTCCACAAGTATTGACACCCTCCAACGTAAATCTCAGTTCTAGCCCAAAATGCACCTTGAAGATTCTTAATTACTATATTTGACCTTGAATCCATCAGAACCATTCTTGAGAGTCATCCACTCTAGTCAAACCTTAATTAGATTGATCAAACGGGCCGAACGACCTATGCTCCGTTAGCACTCCCACACCCCAGGAAGTAACCCCACCTTAATGCAACCAAATAAATTCCTGACCCATGCATATTACATCCTTCGCCAATAATAACTCAAGGAATCCCATGATTCTTATACAACTATAAAGCATAAGACAATCCCTATCCAAAATTTCCTTTATTCAAGTCATTCTCGATCTCAACTCCTGCAGGCCATAACTGATTCACTAGTATACCTCGAACCGAACCCAACACATCACAGAATCGTGCAACCAACTTATCATTAGCAGACTCCCCCACTTGGCTCAAAGCCATAGATCAAAACAAACAGTAACTCGTAATGACCATATGCTAACACCGCCGCCATACCACAGTGAGATTCAACTAAATCCTTCATAAGCTTGTATATAACTCAAACCATTTAAAATCCCAAATCATCTCAAACCTCGCATTCACCATTGCAATAGCCGTTCCAACTCCCACAAGTGATCTAAACTCAAATTGCAACATATATCAATTACTGGTAAAAGAGAACTTGCTACAAAATAACATACAGGTCCCACAACCTTAGGATAACCCGTGGGAAATAGCTACTCCTGCTTAGCCTCAAACTGATATCTCTCTATACACTTCCGAATATCATAGCTATTACGCAATCTCTTTACCCTCCTACATTAGAACAAACCAATGCCTACCCTCGAGACATCACAATAAGCGGTATAAGAACCTGAAGCTGATGGCAGAACTAACACTAGAGTCGTGGTCAAAGAAATCTTGAGCTTATGAAAGCTCTACCCATACTCGTCTGACCACATGAATACCCTCACTGGACACCACGTATCCCAAGAATGCTACTGAACTGAGCCAAAATTCATACTTGGAGAACTTTACATAGAGCTTCTCCTCCCTGAATCTTTATAATGCCATCCTCAAATACTGAGTATGCTACCCCTGGCTACGCGGGTACCCCAGGATTCTATCAATGAACACAATAACGAAGGAGTGGAATTACTACTGGAATACACCATTAATCAAATGCATGGACGCTACTGGAGCATTGATCAGCCCAAAAGATATCACTAAACACTTATAACACAAAAGGGAGGTCCACTTCCCTCCACAACTAAACTGCATGAGAGATCCTCCAATATACTCGCAACTCGAGGCCATATGCCCACTCAAGACAGCTGTCAATTACTCAATGGTTCTTGCTACGCCTCTCGCCAATATTGTTTGTTACAATCAAACAACCTGAACACATCTAACCGTTAAATCACCCTCACCACGTAGTCATCTAGTCACAAAATCACATCACTAAGAACACAAACGGACATATAAGTCCCCAAATGCACGTGCTCTCACAAACAAAATCTCAGCACTCAAGCCACAGACAGAATTTGGTCTCAAGCCCTCCAGACTGTCCATTATCAACATGCTAAAATCGCATCTCATCCATGGAAGTCACAAGCCGTCGATGCACAGCTGATACCAAGCGCTCACGTGCGCATTCGAATACATGGAAGGAATTCAAGAGTTATGCCTTTGGCTGAATAAAATTGATTCGCACGAAAAGAATTCAAGAATGTGAGATTTTTCTAAGGGTTCTGTAGCCTCTCGAAGATAAGTACAAACGTCTGCGTACTGATCCACAAGACTCTACTAAACCTGCTCATGACTGGTGAGTCCTATGTAACCTAGTGCTCTGATACCAACTTGTCACAATCCCAAATCTAAACTAGTCGTAATGGCGCCTATCGTGGAACTAGGCCAACAAAACTAACGCTCAAACGTAAAGAATCATTCATTTATATCATTATTAAACTGATAATCCATGAAGGTTTCGTCAAATAATGTTAAAATTGATAAAGCCACACCGAATATAAAATACAACCCCAAGATCCCGAAGTCACTGGTCATGAGCATCTAAAGAAAATATACAACTCGCGAAAATAAACTCTATAATAGTAAGCATGAGAGAGAGAAGGGTTGCGGACACGTGCAGCTACCTCGCAAAATCTCCGAGAAGTCTCTGGAAGAGATACACAACTCACTCTGCCCTAGCACCTAGATCTGCACACAAGGTGCAGGGAGTAATGTGAGTACGCTAACTCAATAGTGATGAAAATAAATCAGGTCTGAGCGGTAAGGAACACATAAAGTCAAATCATCATTTCACAATAAACACAGTCTTTCTTTCCAACAGTGTATACATTAAATCATCCCGCTTAAAAAGCAATTGTCAGTAAAACTCCTTTGAAAAGTGTAATTTCCAACAATTTCAGAAAAATGTCCAAGAAGTTTACTGTAAAAATGAAATGAATCATAAGTAGCCACTCAGGCAAAAACATGAATAAGAAACTGCCCCTCGGGCGTAATATCACTCAGAATTAGCCCCTCGGGCATACCTCACAGTCACTCATAATCAGCCACTCGGGCAACCTCATAGTCACTAATACCTCCCAATCACTCGTCACTCGGCGCTCGGCACTCAGCACTCGGCACTCGCACTTAGTAGGTACCTGCGCTCAGTGGGGGTGTGTACAGACTCCGGAGGGGCTCCTTCGGGCCAAGCTCTAATATCAAGCCACCTCGTGGCATATCATATCCTCACAATCAAGCCCTTGGCCTCACTCAGTCAGAAACTCTCAAAAAGCCACTCGGGCTGTTAGTAAAACGGGGTACTCGACCAAAAAAACATTATGTTGTATCTCAAAATAGTGTAAATAAGGCTAAGTTTCAAAATCAGTTAAACATAATATGATTGAGTGTAAATCATAAGTCAATACAGTGAGGAATATCAGTAAAATCCCCAAGGTGTCTAAACAGGTCGGCAGAAGGCCCCAAACATGGCTTACAACCCAAATATAACAACAGTCAGAAAACACGATTTGACATATGATTTAAAAGCAAATACGCAACTCAATAGTTGCCACGGGAAGAACCAAGTCCAAATCCCCAATCAGTGCACGCCACACACTCGTCATCCAGCATGTGTTCCACTCCAAAAATAGTGCAAAAATACAAAGTTTGGGGTTTCATACCCTCAGGACAAGATTTACAGTCATTACTTACCTCAAAGCGGCCCGAAAAGCTACTCTGTGACACTCTTGCCCCTCGAATCAGCTCCTAGATGCTCCGAGTCTATAGAAATCAGAGTAATATCGTCAAAATATGCTAGGGATACGAAACCCATTCAAAATTATCAAAATTAGACACAATTCCTGAAACTGGCCAAACTCGAACCCAGGATCCACGTCTCGGAATTTGATAAAAATCACAAAATCGGAATGCTTGTCCTCCCACGATTCTATACATACCAAGGACATCAAATAGGACCACAATTTCCCCTTCAATTACTCAATTAAAGTCTCCAATTATCCAAGTCCTAACCCCCAATTTACACACTGATTTTTCCTTAGTTTCACCCTATTTCAGTCCAAAAATCACATAGAAACGAGTTTTAGGTTCAAATATCTTACCTCAACAAAGCACCCTTGATTTCTTCCATAAAAACCCTCTCCAAAGCTTTCAACCCGCATGAAAATGGTGAAAGAAAGACAAAAATTCTCTAAGGACCCTTTTTATATGATCTGCCGAGGGATTTCCGCACTTGCGGCCAATTGCTCGTACTTGCGGACCCGCACCTGTGGTCCCAGGTGCGCACCTGTGCATCCAACTTAAAGTGCCATTTTCCGCACCTGCGACTTCTTCTTCGCACCTGCAACTCCGCAGGTGGGACCCAAGTCCCGCACCTGCGACCTCCTTCAACCTGCCAAAAATCCGCACCTGCGGCCACCCTTCCGCAGGTGCGGCCACACCAGAAACATTCCACCAGCAGTTTTTCTGCTGCAAATTCCCAACTTCAACCTTCCGATGACTATCCAAAAACACTCTGAGCCCCTCGGGGCCTCAACCAAAAGTACCAACAAGTCATAAATGATCACCCCGACTTAGTCGAACCCTCGGAACACCCAAAAAGACAACAAAACACCAATTCAACTCATGATTCAAGCCTAAGAATCCTAAAACTTTCGAAAATCATCTACGATGCCGAAACTACCCAAAACACGTCCGATTATCCTTATAATTTGCACACACATCCAAAATGACACTATGAACCTATTCCAACTTCCGGAATTCCATTCCGAACCCTATAGCCTATTTTTCACTGCCGACCAAAAATCGCCAAAAACTAACTTTCGCCAATTCAAGCCTAATTCTACACCGGACATCAAAACCACATTTTAAACACACTCCTAAGTACAAAATCACCTAACGAAGCTATCCGATCCATAAAATCTATATTCCAAGGTCGTTTACCAATAAGTCAACTCTCGGTTGACTTTTTCAACTATTATGCCAATTTGAGAGACTAAGTGTCTCAACTCTCACCACAACCACTCCGAGCCCGAGCCAACCAACCCAAAAAAACACCCAAGATATGAACCACACAAAATAAAGCAGAATAGGGGAAACAGAGCTAAACTCTCGGAACGACCGACCGGGTCGTTATAACAAATTCTAGGTTCTCCTTCAAAAATCCCACAATTTTCCACAATTGTCCATATTGAATCCTCATAGAATCCATGAAATTAACTTGCAATATGTGGGAATTACTTACCTTGCAATAGATGATGAAAACCTCCCGCCCAAGAGCTCCTAAAGACGGCCAACTCAAGTGAAAAAAATGATAGAAAAGAGCCAAATCCCATGTTAAACCCAATCTGCCCAGAAAATCCATTTTTTGCGGTTCAATGGTCTCTTATACGGCATAAGGCTCATAGTTTCGAGAACCCAGCCAAAGTCGACGATCGCATCTACGTTCGAGTAGCGCTTCTGCGCTCATGCTTTTGCGATGCAACATCCACAGGTGCGGTTCCGCTTCTGTGGCAACAAGACCACATATGCGGTCCAATTCCTTCAGAACAAAATCAGTACCTGTGTTTTCTTGGCCGCTTATACGGTATCGCATCTGCAGGATTTCTAACATTGAAATTTGTACTCATACTATTATAGAAGTCAAGTAAAATATGAGGCAAGAAAATCACATAGTCCAACAAGGCACACGGAATCATATAATCCACCCCGAGCATGGATAAACCCGGTACATGTGATACGATCCTAGATAGTCCGGGTAAAGCAGAGAAACTGAAGATGACCCAGAATTATCTAGTGGACCGTTGACTCGCTCCAAGACCAAGAACGCTCGAGGGCTAAACGCTGAGGAGTTGCATGATTCTCAACTATTGACTAGAAGATGTTTGGAGAGTTACTTGCAGGATTAGAGCAAAGAATACCATGTTCGGAGTCTTGAGAATTAAGATCCCAAGTCAAACCGTGTGATATGGTTTCACCAACTGTTGGCTATGGTTCAAGAGCGGCCTGAAGAGCTGAAGAAAATGAGCTTCTGAAATTTGTCACAGTTCAGCTGTGTGTTACGGTTGGGGTTACGACTGAGGCTACGGTTTGGCCTGACGAGTGTTTTTGGGAAATTAACTTTGAAACTATTCCTATTTTTGGATGTTTATAACAACCTATGGTTATTTCGTTAGCCACTTAGCCTAATTTGTCATAAGAAAACTCTCGAGAGAGATTTGAAATCTCTTGGTTTAGTTCGACTTTAGATTTTCAAGAATTGGGTTCTTGAGGGTAATCTTCTTCTCCTTTCTTTTTGTATCTAGGGTTTCTAATTTTTCGTTATTAGGAGGAGATCGGATAATATTTCGATTGTTGCTTGAGACATTCACTTAGGGTTCTAGATTTTCTTCTACACTTCATTATTTAGACTACATTGATTACCTTAATAAAACTTATCATTATTTTTGCTTTAATTATTGTTATTTTTAATATTCCATTATTTTATTATCTCGGATCATATCAATATGCATACCCGCTCATCACCTCACATATATACCACCCCCGAATGTAGCAAATAATATCATTTTATTAGAAAATATTCTCTCAACAAACCTAGGCAACACACTTACCTCAAAGACAATTCAATACTCAAAAGTAGCATTTACCTTAGAAATCACCTTCGCTCAGGTCAAATCTAGCTAAAAATGACTTGATAATATCAAACAATGCAAAAGAAATCTATTTCAATTAATAAAGTTGTAATCTTTACCAACGCCCGAAAAGTCAACAAAAATCAACCCCAAGCTCGCCCTGTCAAAACCCGCATTAAGGGGTAGATCACAACTAAACATAATCCCACGAGTAAAAAATATGTATTTGATTTTCAAATACGAGTTAAAATCTACTCTCAAATTTTAAAAGTTTATTTTCAAAATATGGTAAAGAATCCCCAAAATTCTCTTCAAATCCCATAATTGTGATACTAAAATCCATAAGTAATGAAGTTATAATATAAAATTTGAGTCAAAATCACTTCTCCAATTATGTGTGAAAATCCCCTCAAAATATTGCCATCAACAGACTCTATGCCTCTAAATGTGATAAAATAAGCCTAAGTCTCGAAATTCCAGTTATAAGTTGGGCTGCAGTTGTCGCATTTGCGACCCGGGGTTCGTAAATGCGCCCTTCGTAAAAGCGAGCAAAGGCTCGCACAAGTGACCCCTGACAATCCCAGAAAAAGTCGTAAATGCTATACAAAACTCGCAAATGCGATAAACCCCCCAGCCACCTGTTGCAAAAGCGCTCAGGTTCTTGGCAAATGCAAAAACATCCTCAATAGCCCCCCTGTCGCAATTAGGACACTATGTTCGTAAATGCGGACCTTCATAATTCGCAAATGCGGTTGCAAATATCACAAATGAGACATTCACACCTAGATTCACAAAAGCAAAAGAATCTTCGCGAATGCGACCAGTATCTTGCAAATGCGAGAACAACAATACCAACAATCAAAAGCAAGGATCAAAACTCTCCAAAATTACTTTGAAACTCACTGAGTCCCTCGGGAACCCGTTCAATCATACCAACAAGTACATGAGCCTCATACGAACTCGCTCGCGCGCTCGGATCATCAAAATAGCATGTAAAATCACGAATCGAACACCAAAATGCATAACAATAATGAAACTCAAGAACTTCTAAATTACAACTAAGCGTCTGATTCCTACCAAATCAACTCGGAATGACATAAAACTTTGCATACAAGTTCTAACTGGTAAAATAGAAGAATTACAAGGCCCGAAATTTGATAGCCACAAAATGAACTCGCGATCAAACTTAGGAAATTTCTAACCCTTAAAATTGCCAACTTTCGATAAAAAGAGCCAAATCATCATAGGAACCTTCAAATAAGATTTAGGACGGACACCCAAGTCCAAAATCATCATCCGGACTTAACAGAACCACAAAAACTCTGATCCGTGGTGATATACACAAAAGTCAAACTTGGTCAACTCTTCCAACTTACAACTTCCTAGTAGAGAATCATTCTTCCAAATCAATCTCGAACAACTGGAAACCAAAATCGACAATACACGCAAGTCATAATACACCATATGAAGCTACTCATAAGCTCTGGTTCCCCTTTTGATGATTCACACATGTGCATTTGTAGATTTATGACTTTCAGGGTTGGTAGTTTCATTCCAGAGAGGTTTTGGATTGATATAGACCATTTGGTTCTTAGTTTAGAAGCCTAAGTTGGAAATGTTAATCGAAATTTGACTTTTGTGGAGGAAAAACCCCATAACGGTGTTTTAATGGCTCTGATAGGTTCGTATAAGGATTTTGAACTTGGTCGTATGCCTGTAATTGTATTCGGAGGTCCCTAGGTGGATTTGACTTATTTTGCCGAAAGTTGGCAATTTGAGAATTAGAAGTTTTTTCAAGTTTGACCTTAGGTTGACTTTTAATTACCGGGTTCAGAATTTGGTTTTGGAACTTGAAATACGTCCGTTTTCTATTTGGAACTTGTCTACAAAATATGTCCTTTGAAGTTGGTTTGATAGGATTCGGGCGCTTGATTGCAATTCTAGTGGTTCTTGAGTTTTCTTTTGATATTCATGCATTTTGATGCCCGTTTCGTGGTTCTAGATGTTATATTTTGTGTTTTGATCGTGTGAGCAAGTTTGTATGGTATTTTTTGACATGTGTGGATGTTTAGTTTGGAGCTCCGAGGCTCAGGTGAGTTTCGAACGTGTTTCAAAATAGTTTTGAACTGAATCAGGTTGCTGGTGTGGTGGTGTCTCTGATGTCACAATTGCGAGCGCCAACCTCGCAATGGAAAAGTGAACAAGTGAGGGCCAGGTATCGCAATTATGATGCCTCACTCATAATTGCAAAGTGTACGCTATACCGGATAGGTTCGCATTTGCGAAAGAAGTAAGCTCCGCAAATTTCGAAGCCTATGTCGCAATTGCACTTCCCACATTGGCTATCAGTGCCACATTTGTGATGCTTTCTTCGCAATTGTGAACCCAGTGGCGCACTGCGACATCTGTAACTGAATAAAAGGGCTGGGAGTCGGGATTTCATCTCATTTTCACTCATTTTAGAACCCATAGACTCAGTAAGAGGCGATTGGGAGAGGAAATTTTCACCTACAGTCATTGGGTAAGTGATTCTAATTAATTTCCAACTATATTTCATGATCATATTTATGAGAATCAAAGAGAAATTTTGTGGATTTTTGTGTAACTTTTGGAAAATAAAAATTTGGACTTTGAGAGCCAATTTGGGCTCGGATTTGAAAACATTTACATATATGGACTCGTGTGGTTATGGGTAATCAAAATCTACCTTTGGACCCAGGTTTTGACTTGGCAAACCCGGGTTTGATTTATGTTGACTTTTCGGAAATTGTGTAAAAATCGTAGCTTTATCTATCAAAATTGATTTTTCTTTCATTGTTTGATGTTATTGAGTCATTTTTGGTTAGATTTGAGCTGCACTGAGGCAAATTTTAGGGTAAAAGCTATTTTGAGGATTGATTTGGCCTAGTTGAGGTAAGTATCTTGCCTAAATTTGTATGGGGAACCACCCCCTAGGATTTGGGTTGATTGTGTTATTTGTATTATGTGAAAGACACGTACACGAGGTGACGAGTGTGTACACAAACTTATATATGGTATTTTGACTAGTTTAAACTTTTATACTTCTTCCATGCATTTAATTGAATTTGTCATAACATGTTATATCTTCCATTGTTAAGTTTTCTTTCACATGATCTATTTGACGTTGTTAGCACATGTTCTATCTTTTATTATTAAATTTACTCTTATATTCTTTAGTTGAAGTTGTTGCCTCTCGTATTGTCTTGATATCTCTTTTATTGTTGAATTACTCGTGGGAATACCTTCATTTTGAGTTATTGAACTTTAAGTTGTGAAAGTTATTAACACATTGAGGTGAAGTCGTTGATTATTAAAATATCTTTCCTCGTTGAGTATTTCTTACTCATTTTTTTGTTATTGAGATTCTTGTCCACATTGTGGTTGAGGCATGGCTATATTTTTTGGTAACATTAGTATTATTGATTTAGGTAAGTGTTGTTATATATAGGCACGTGTGGTGCAAGTTGATTATTGTGTTGTGATTTTGATATGCATGAGGTGGTATTAGGATCGGGATTGATATGCTGCGGTGAGATAAGGTGGGATCTATACGCGTGTTGCTAGTAATGGAATTACTTGAAGCCACACATCGAGATAAGGGGCTAAATCGCGTGTAGCTAATTTGAAAAAAAATATTTATCAAATTAAAGGCAAGGTTCACGCGGTGATATAAGGAAGATTATAATTGTGACTTGTGAAATGAGATTATGAGGTGTCGTACCTTTGTTGTGATTCTTACTGTTGTACATTCTATGTTTAAAAGGCTTGTTGGTTGGACAGTTCTTGTTGTTTCTTCATTTCTCTTATTTGATTACTTGTTATTCTTATCATGTGTTCACTCCTTGTTGCCTTAATCGCCTTAAATTTTTGTTGTTAGCTTACATTATTGTACTTCTTTATTGTCATTTATTTCCTCGCTTTCCACTATTAGACTACACTATACTCTGTTCAGTTTTCTTATCCTAGTAGGTGTCTTGACATGACCTCGTCACTACTCTACCGAGGTTAGGCTTGATACTTACTAGGTACCGTTGTGGTGTACTCGTGCTACACTTCTGCATATTTTTGTGCAGATCCAGGTACATCTGCTCGTACCGGACGCCAGTGAACAGACCACATATTCTAGAGACTTCAAGGTATACCTGTTTGACGTTCGTAGAACTCGGAGTCACCGTCTAGTACTATCTTTTCTACTGTTTATTTTCACATCAAATAGTATTGTATTTGGAGACTTCTAGTGTACATTTTAGAGCTCGTGACTCAGTTCCCTCGGGTTTTGAAAATATTGTAATTGTAATTGTGTATTGATGTTATTACGAGACTTATCAGCTTTATTTAATATTTTTAGTCGTTATTTCTTTCAAATTCTCTTGTACGCTAGGCTTACCTAGTCTTAGAGACTAGGCGCCATCACGACCACCTCCGATGGAATTTTAGGGTCGTGACAAAAAAACGACTGATCGAATCCTTACATGGATAACCGTAGATTTTTAGGGACTTGCTATATATGCCTATGCTCCGTTGCTATTTATAGATAACAAAAGGGAAATAAATAAAGAGAATATGCAATCTTCCTTACAGATCCCAAATCAAAAGGAGAGTAAAGGTTTTATAATTAGTGTAGATCTTAAACTTGAAAGTAAGTAAACAATTTTACAATTATCATTGAATATTTTTAAACTAAAATGAAAGTAAATATTGTAGATTCTAAGGAAAATGAAAATAGTTATTATAATATATCTTCAAATATATTTTAATTCCTTTATAAAATGATCTTACCCTCATATATACTCCAGCTCTTAAAACCCTATCGAGTTGGTACAACTACCACGAGGATCAAATTAACTATCAAATATTTATTTTCCTTACTCCAACACCCCCTTCCATACATTAACCCCGACCGTTTTGTATATGCATATATAATCCACTAAACAAGAAAAAACGTGCCTCTCGCAGGGTAAGATTGTGTAAAAAAAAAAATTTGTGGTCCAATTATTTCTTGACCTTACTAATAGCGTAAGCTTAATACACCGGACTTCCTGTTTTCTATACAAGAATGAACCATATTAACAGAACCATGGATTTTAGCCATGTTATTCAAGAAAGTAGTACATAAAACCAGCTCAACCCAGAGAGATTAATCTTTCCCTCAGACGGCCAAAGAATAAATCAAATTTACCCTGATTCAACATAAAATATTCAAATATACAGAAAGTACACGTATGCACAAGCAAGTGTGAGCATATACATGTAAATGAAACCTGATTGACAAAGACAATTCTCCATGATTCAAACTCCCCAAATCGCATGAGACTCAGTATTCAGAAATACCTTTCAACAAATCCATGAGAGTAGGAGATAATGAGCAGAACAAATTGGTAGAATTTGGCGTGAACAAAGGAAAGTCAGCCAAGTAGGGGTTAGATAATTTATAAATTGGAGAAGTTGATGAGGATGGTTTATTCTTGTCCATTTCAACTGAAAATGACTCATTATTTTCCGATCTTGAATGACCCGTGAGTTTCTGCACCAGAGCCATGAAATCCCGAGCCTCCGTATGAATAATCTTGGGCGATTCAGTGTATATTATCACCGGACGATTTTGTTTCGAAGGTTTCTGTATGGCATGCGATTCCTTTTT
This sequence comes from Nicotiana paniculata, assembly GCA_005239505.1. NCBI lineage: Eukaryota > Viridiplantae > Streptophyta > Magnoliopsida > Solanales > Solanaceae > Nicotiana > Nicotiana paniculata. The sequence continues at coordinate 15,653 of MDKI01126816.1, read as the reverse complement.
TATCTTCAATGGACAAGGACGTGGACCATTTATTATCCTCCTACTTCCATCAAACTTGTCCTGGTTCATGCTTTTACCACTTCACTAGATTTATAATTAATCAACAGAGACAACGTAAAGAAAAAGAAAAGGATAGTTTGATTAAATTGGTGACGGAGAGAAAGGATTACATATATATACACATATAGATAGAGATTTTTTAGGTGAGACTTTTTGCTAGTATAATGGACGAAATTGAAACTAGTAATTTTAAATTATTTTAGCCAGCTATTTTGACCGTTGACAATATTGCTTAGGTGGGAAAAGCGTGTTGTTTACGAAGGGTAATGAATTGACAGAAAGCAGTTGAAATAAGGTTTGCCAGCGACGGCGTAGCTGGTGTCATGGTGACGGTCAAATCGCAGATATTGCTTTCCATGCCTTTATAGGGTCTACTCAACTAGCTAAACTCAAGTTGATTGGTTAGCATTTATATATTGGATATTTAGCAAATTCCAATTTGTGGGTCAACGACTGAAAAGTTTATTTTTGGAATAAAATTCACACCCAATTGAGGGTGCAAAGATTCCAAGAAAAAGAACCCAAAAAAATACTTTTATGTTACGAAACAATAAAAGGAGAAGAAGAGTATTACGTAGAAAAGTTTAGTGAGAACTCTTATGGATCTTGAGATGATTTATAATGAAATATAACTCTCTATTTATAGGGAAAAAATGACTTAGTCACCAAGTAACAAACTCTAAGATCTCTAAATCCAATGTTTTTGCCAATTCAAGCCTAATTCAAATTCGGACCTCCGAACAACATTCCGAACACACTCCTACGTCCCAATTCACCTAAAAAGCTATCTGAGCCATCAAAATCACATTCCGAGATCATTTACCTATAAGTCAACTTCCAGTTGATTTTTCCAACTATTCACCCAACTTAAGAGACTAAGTGTCTCATTCCTCTCCCGAACCACTCCGAACCCGAGTCAACCAACCCAACACAACACAAATGATCTAAACAACACAAAACAAAACAGAAATGGGGAAAACGAGGTTAATCTCTCCTGACGACCGGATGGATCGTTACATTCTCCCCCTCGTAGACAAATGTTCGTCCTTGAACGGGTCTAGAAAATACCTGGAGTCTCAAACAAGTGGATATCTTCTCCGCATCTCCCGCTCAGTCTCCTAGGTGGCCTCCTCCACCGGCTTCCCTCTACACTGCACCCTTACTGAAGTTATATCCTTAGACCTTAACCTTCTAACCTAACGACCCAAAATGGCTACTGGCTCTACCTCATAGGACATATCACCCTCTAGCTGAACCGTGCTGAAGTCCAAAACATGAGACGGGTCACCAACATACTTCCGAAGCATGGAAACATGAAATACCGGATGCACACTCGACAAGCTAGTTGGCAAAACAAGTCTTTATGCCACCTCTCCAACCCTCTGAATCACCTCAAAAGGCCCAATGAACCAGGGACTCAACTTGCCCCTCTTCCCGAACCGCATAACACCCTTCATGGGTGACACCTTCAGTAGAACCATCTCCACAACCATGAAAGATACATCCCAGACCTTCCTATTCGCATAGCTCTTCTGCCTAGACTGTGTCGTGCGAAGCCGCTCCTGAATCAACTTCACCTTATCTAACGCCTCCTGTACCAAATGTGTGCTCAAGATCCCAGCATCACCCGGCTCAAACCAACCGACCGGAGATCTACACCTCCTCCCGTATAAAGCCTCATATGGAGCCATCTGAATACTCGACTGGTAACTATTATTATATACAAACTCCACGAGTGATAGAAACTTGTCCCATGAACCCCCAAAATTAATAACACAAGCGTGCAACATGTCCTCTGGTATTTGAATAGTGCGCTCGGACTGCCCGTCCATCTGAGGATGAAAAGTCGTGCTCAATTCAACCTGAGTACCCAACTCTCTCTGCATGGACCTCCAAAACTGCGATGTGAACTGAGTACCTCTGTCAGATATGATGGAAACTAGAATACCATGCAGCCGAACAATCTCCCTGAAATAAATCTCAGCTAACCGCTCCGAAGAATAAGTAGTACTAATAGGAATGGAGTGCGCGGACTTGGTCAGCCGGTCCACAATAACCCAAACAACATCGAACTTCCTCGAAAACTACAAAGTCCATGGTGATCCGCTCCCACTTCCACTCCGGAATTTCCAATATCTGATGTAATCCGCTTGGTCTTTGGTGCTCACACTTGAACTGTTTATAGTTGAGACACCGGGCTACAAATCCCACAATATCCTTCTTCATCCGCCTCCACCAATAATGTTGTCTCAGATCCTGATACATCTTCGCGGCACCCGGATGGATGGAATACCGCGAGCTATGGGCCTCCTCAAGAATCAACTCTCAAAGACCATCCACATTAGGCACACATATCCGGCCCTGCATCCTCATAACACCGTCATCACCAATAACTACATCCCTGGCATCGCCTCGACGGACCCTATCCTAAAGAATGAGAAAGTGTGGGTCATCATACTGGCGCTCTCTGATGCGGTCATAAAGAGAAGACCTGGAGGCTACACAAGACAATACCCAACGGGGCTCTGATAAGTCTAACCTCACCAATTGGCCTGCTAAGGCCTGAACATCAAGTGCTAATGGTCTCTCTGCCGCTGGAAGATATGCTAGACTCCCCAAACTCTCTACTCTGCGATTCAAGACATCAGCCACTACATTGGCCTTCCCTGGATGGTATAGATACGTGATATCATTGTCTTTGAGAAGCTCCAACAATCTCCTTTGACGCAAATTCAGATCCTTCTTCTTAAACAAATGCTGCAAGCTACGGTGATTAGTAAAAACCTCACAATGAACCCCATACAAATAATGACGCCAAATATTCAAGGCGTGAACAATGGCTGCTTGCTCGATATCATGCACTGGATAATTCTTCTCATGAGTCTTCAACTGTTGCGAGGCGTAGGCAATCACCCTACCCTTCTGCATCAAAACACAACCAACGCCTATCCTCGAGGCATCACAATACACGGTATAAGAACCCGAAGCTGATGGAAATACTAACACTAGAGCTGAGTAAAAGCCGTCTTGAGCTTCTGAAAGCTCTCTTACACTCGTCCGACCACCTGAACAGAGCACCCTTCTGGGTCAATTTGGTCAAGGGCGAAGCAATAGAAGAAAATCCCTCCACAAAGAAACGGTAATATCCTACCAAACCAAGGAAACTCCTAATCTCTGTAGCTGAGGACGGTCTGAGCCAACTCTTTACCGCCTCTATCTTCTTCGAATCAACCTGAATACCCTCACTAGACACCACGTGCCCCAAGAAAGCTACTGAGCCAACCCAAAACTCACACTTGCAGAACTTTGCATAAAGCTTCTCCTCCCTCAATCTCTGCAATACTACCCTCAAATGCTGAGCATGCTCCTCTTGGCTAGGAGAATACACCAGGATGTCATCAATGAACACAATAACAAAGGAATCCAAATAAGGTTGGAACACATTGTTCATCAAATGCATGAACACTGCTGGGGCATTGGTCAGCCTACAGGACATCACCAAAAACTCATAGTGACCATAACGAGTCCTAAAAGCAGTCTTGGGAATGTTTGAATCTGAGATCTTCAGCTGATGATATTCGGATTTCAAGTCAATCTTAGAGAACACTCTAGCTCCCTGAAGCTGGTCAAACAAATCATCAATGAGAGGCAAGGGATACTTATTAATGAATGTAACCTTGTTCAACTGCCTGTAGTCAATACAGATCCTCATGGAACAATCCTTCTTCTTTACAAACAACACTGTTGCACCCCAAAATGACACACTAGACCGAATGAACCCCTTGTCTAGGAGTTCCTGAACCTACTCCTTCAATTCCTTCAACTCCGCCGGTGCCATACGATACGGTGGAATAAAAATAGGCTGAGTGCCTGGCACCAAGTCAATACCAAAATTAATATCCCTGTCAGGTGACATGCTTGGCAGGTCTGCAGGGAACACGTCCAGAAAATCACGGACCACAGGAACAGAATCAATAGTGGGAGTCTCAGCACTAGCATCCCTCACAAAGGCCAAATAACATAGACACTTTTTTTCCACTATACGCTGAGCCTTCAGGTATGAAATCACCCTACTAGGCACGGAATCAATAGAACCTCTCCACTCGACTCTCGAAAATCCTGGCATCGCTAAGGTCACAGTCTTAACATGACAATCAAGAACAACATGACACAGAGATAGGCAATCCATGCCCAATATCACATCAAAGTAAACCATGCTAAGGAATAATAGATCCAATTGGGTCTCCAGACCCCTAATAGATATCACACACGATCGATACACGCGGTCCCTAATAATAGTATTGCCCACTAGAGTCTACACATGAACAAATGTAATATGGACTCACGGGCCATATCAAAAAAATGGACAAAATATGATGAAACATAGGAATACATGGAACCAGGATCAAATAAGGCTGAAGCATCTCGGTGATAAAACTGAAACAATACCAGTAATCACTCTATCTGAGGCCATAGCATCTGCTCTGGCTGGAAGCGCATAAAAATGGGCCTGGCCTCCACCCGATCGACCTCCCCCTTTGAGGCGGCCTCTAGCTGCCTGACCTCCACCCCTCGCTACCTGGGTGGGTGGTGAAGTAACTGGAGCTGAAGTCGAGGGCTGACTCCTCTGCTGGGATAGACCCCCAAGAAAAAGAGGACACTGCTTCCTCATATGTCCAAACTCTCCACCCTTGTAACAACTCCCCGATGCTGGAGATGGGACTGAAGGAAACCCCTAGCACTAGGATAACCACTAGAAGAACCAGACATAGATGAACCCTATACCGATGGTGCACGAGATGAACTCTGAGCTAGGAGAGCACTGAATGATGGGTGCCCCTGATGAGAACTGTGAGGACCATGATAACCTGAGCGACCTGGTTGAGCTTGCCTAAATGGACGGCCTCTGCCGTGATGAAACTGTCCTCCTGAAGGAACACCACCAAAACTACCTGATCCCCGAGGCCTCTTGGCCTCCCTATCATTAGTCTCCTGGCGACGAACTGACTCAATCTCTCGGGAAATATCAACAACCTACTCAAAGGTATCACTCGATACCCTCTCTCTAGTCATCAGAATACAAAGCTGATATGTGAGGCCATCCACGAACCTCCTTATCCTGTCTCTATCTGTAGGGACCAACAAAATAGCATGATGGGCAAGCTCCGAAAATCTCATCTCGTAATGCGTCAATGTCAGATCACCCTGACACAGCTGCTCAAACTGCTTACGCAACTCCTCTCTGCGAGACTGTGGAACATACTTCTCTAAGAAGAGAGTGGAAAACGGCTACCAAGTAAGGGGCGCTGTACCAACAGGCCTACGCCTCTCATAGGACTCCCACCAAGTAAATGCAGCTCCTGAGAATTGGAAAGTAGTAAACGAGACCCCACTGGTCTCCAATAACCTTGTTGTACGAAGCATCCTCTGACACTTGTCTATGAAACCCCGAGCATCCTCGCCCTCAACACCACTGAATGTCAGAGGCTGAAGTCTACCAAGTATCTCCAATATCCACTGCTTGTCGTCAGCCATAATTGGAACCACAAAATCCTGAGCTGGTGCAACCAGTTGGGTTGGAGCTACCCCCGGTGTCTGAAGCCCCTGAATAACCTGTTCAGGTGTACGGGCAGCTGGAGTCTGAGTGCCTCCCCCGGCCTGAGAAATAGCAGATGTGGAAGAAACGGCGACCGTCTGTGCAAGACTGGTGCACACCGTAAAAATTTGGGCTAGGGTATCCTGAAGACCCGGAATAACAATAGGCACGGCCAGTGCCTGGGCCGGTCCCACTGGAACATCTGTGGCACGGACCTGATCTGGAACAATAGGCAGGGCTATAGGTACTGGCCCGACTGCTGCTCGGGCTGCACCCCTACCTCTGCCACTACCTTGACCGTGGCCTCGAACCCTCACGGGACCCATAGGTGGCTGATCATCCTGCCCGGTAGTGCATGTCCTCACCATCTGTGAGAGAATTAAACAATAGAAGTTTTGTTTCCAGAATCAACAGATTCGCACGATAGAATTCAAGGATGTGATATTTTTTCCTAAGGATTCTGCAGCTTCTCGAAGATAAGTACATATGTCTCTGTAACGATCCACAAGACTCTACTAAACCTGCTTATGACCGATGAGTCCTATGTAACCTAGGCTCTGATACCAACTTGTCACGACCCCAAATCTAAACTGGCCATGATGGCGCCTATCGTGATACTAGGCCAGCCAATTTACTGATAATAACATAAAGGATTTCTATTTTATACACAAATCATCCGATATTTCATAAAAATTTGCAATTTTTAACATTTCAAAACAATAAAAATGGCCAAAATATCTAAACACAGCCCCAACACCTGGAGTCAACTGTCATGAGTATCTACGAAGTGATACAATCTGATACTATTTCATTACTACAAGCATGTCTGGGAAATAGATAAAATGACAGAATGAGGAGGAGAAGGGCATGTTGCGGACGCCGAGCAGCTACCTCAAAATCGTCGAACAAAGCTCCAAAAAGAGAGTAAATCGGCTATCGCTCAGTCCCGGTACCCTAATCTGCACACAAGGTGTAGGGAATAACGTGAGTACGCCAACTCAGTAAGCAACAATTATAAATAGAGACTTGAGTGAAGTGGTGAGCTTTAAAAATCATGTAAATTCATATAATAAACAACAATTGAAATGAATAAATCAAGTCAGGAATCTATGTTCCGAAAGTTTCATAAAAACTCCAGCTTCCCATTTGAAATCTCATACAAAACATTGGTTCAACATTATCATTTAGATGCTAAATGTAAAGAAGATTAAAAACAATAGTTTTATAACAAATAAGCCCCTCAGGCACAGAACCACTCACAAATACGCCTCTTGGGCAAGACTATCAGTCACTCGTGACTCAACTCTCATTAATCAACACTCACACTCAGTAGTCACGCTCAATATGTACCATATATTAACCGCTGCAGCGTTTAGCCCGATACATAAATAGTCGGCTGCGCTCACTAGGGGTGTACAGACTCGGGAGGGGCTCCTACAGCCCAAGATCTATATCGCTAAGGTGTGCAGCCCGATCCATATATATCTCGCTGCGGCGTGCAGCCTGATCCATCACTATCCTCACAATTTGGCTCTCGGCCTCAGTCAGTCATCATCCTCACAAGCCATTCGGGCATCTCAATAAAAATCAGGGGACTCAGCCCAAAAAAAATTTCGTATGTTTTAAAATAGAGTAGTAAAACTGAATCAAACAGTAAACAGGAAAAATCATGCCTAAGGATGAGATTTCAAATCAAAATAGTATGAGGACAATAGTAAAAATTACCCCTGAGGATCCAAATACGCGGCTTAATAGTCGCTACCGGACAGACTAAGTCACGATCCTTACCGGTGCACGCCCACACGCCCGTCACTAGCATATGTGTCACCTTATTTATCAAAACAATACAAAATACCGGGGTTTCGTACCCTCAGGTCTAGATTTACAATCGTTACTTACCTCAAACCGGCCAAAATCCGAATCTACCAAAATCAGTACCATATCATCAATATATGTTAAAAGAACAAAACCCACTCCAAATCTATGAAATTTATTCAAAAATCACGGAATTGGCCAAACCCGACCCCCGAGCCCACGTCTCGAAATCCGATAAAAATTACAACACTAGAATCCTTATCCGCTCACGAGTCTATATATACCAAAATCATCAAAATCGGACCCCAAATGGCCCCTCAAATCCCCAATTTAAGCTCACCAATTTAAAGCCCTAATCTCCAAAAAATTTCCCCAAAATTTCCAATAAAATCATGATTAAATAATTGAATAATTTCCATATACACAAGATACAAGGTCAAAGTAGCTTACCTCACTGAAAACACTTAATTCCCCCTTGAAATCCCAGCTCCAAGCTCCAAAATCCATCAAAATGGTGAAGAAATAAGTGAAAATTAGCGAAGGCAACCTTTTGTAGGTTCTGCTCAGCATCTTCCGCAGCCTACAGACAAAAATCTTCCACTTGCGGACTCACACCTACGGTCCCAGGTGCGCACCTGCGAGAATGATTTAAACTCCTATTTCCGCATTGGTGGTCCTCCCTTCGCACCTGCGGGCTCGCAGGTCTGACCAAACTTCTACACCTGCACCCTCAAGCCACCCTACCATTTTCCGCTTCTGTGTAAGGCCAACATCACCTGCGGTCATCGCACCTGCGGCTCCTCATCCGCAGGTGCGGCCACACCAAAAGCCATGCACCAGCAACAACGTGCATTTTTTCAAGTTTAAACCTCCCGATGACCGTCTGAAATCACCCCGAGCCCCTCGGGGCCCCAAAAAAATATACCAACATGTCGTACATCATTAACCAAACTTATTCAAACCCTAGGAATACTCAAAATAACATCAAATCATCGAATTAAATCCAAATTTCAAGCCTAAGGATTTCCAAACTTCCGAAATTTACCAACAATGCCGAAACCACCCAAACCACGTCCGAATGGCTTGAAAATTTGCACACACATCCCAAATGACACTACTAACCTTCTCCAACTTCCGGAATTCCATTCTAACCTCGATAGCATATGTTCCACTGCCGACGAGAAATTGCCAAAAATCTATTTTTTTTGCCAATCCAAACCTAATTCTACTCCGGACCTCCGAACAACATTCCGAACACACTCCTAAGTCCCAATTCACCTAATGAAGCTATCCGAGCCATCAAAACCATATTTCGTGATCCTTTACCTATAAGTCAACTTGCGGTTGACTTTTCCAACTATTCACCTAACTTAAGAGACTAAGTGTCTAACTTCTCTCCCGAACCACTCCGAACCCGAGCCAACCGACCCAACACAACACAAATGATCTAAACAACACAAAACTAAATAGAAATGGGGAAACATGGTTAATCTCTCGGAACAACCGGCCGGGTTGTTACACTACGGCACCATACCTTTATTAGTAATCAATTTTATTTCTCCAAAGTAGTGTAATTGGCTCTCCTAGAGATTTTAATTAATTTTGTACTACCACATATTCATCAATATACATATGGTGAATATCACTTTTTAAGGAGAAAGTTATACCATTATGGTCATGGTCAAAATCATTATAGGCAAGATATGTTTCTTCTATTACTTTTGCCTTGTAATAATCACATTGCGATAATATTTTGGCATAATCACAATAGGTACGTGATCAATGACCATTCATGCCATAATAGTGAAATTATTTTCTTATTTCATCTCAAACCTCCTTTTAGAGGTGAGTGTAGTCTATTCACTACCACTAGGACGTTCATATTCTTCCAAGAATATGTATTCATAAATCCGATGTTGTCACATTCACATCGTGAATGGACCATAACCATCTATATGTGCTTTACAAAATCTCATGTCAAATTGATGACAAATATTACTTTCACTGAGTGAATGATTATTTTGAGAACCCTTATTATTCTCATTATCACAATGATAACGATTATAATTTCGTCTATTGCCACGTCCACATCCATTGTTACCTTCATGGTAATATTTTGTCTTCTTTCAGACTTATACATATTGCTATCACATTATCTTAAGGGAAATGAGGATGAAGCAAATTCAATAGGACGTGTTTCCACTTCTTTGCGCACAATCATACATCAATTTGATCATGGCAAGGCATAGAAATTTTACCACTTCAGGTGGTTATAATTTCTTGCAAACTCTATTAGAGTTATAATATCAAAATTTATTGTCTTTGCTCGTATTTAAAATCAAATTATAGAATTTCAAGAATTTAAAAGATAAAATAAAGTAAAATCCTTACCTTAAATCCAGAATTTATTCATGAAGAAACTTCATGGAACAATTGGCAATCATTATGCTCAATCCCAAAGCTTCTACTCAATTGATTAGAGTTTCATGCTGATAACGTGTTATAAAACAATAAGAGCAGAAGAAGAATATTGCAAAGGAAAATAGAGAGAGAATTCTTATTGATATTGGATCAATTACAATGGAATAGAACCCCTCTATTTATAGGGGAAAAGTGACTTATCCACCAAGTAACAAACCCTAGAATCTCTCTAGAATATAGACATTCACTATAAATAAAATTCTATTTATAACATGTTATAAAACAATAAGAGCAGAAGAAGAATATTGCAAAGAAAAATAGAAAGAGAATTCTTACTGATATTGGATCAATTACAATGGAATAGAACCCCTCTATTTATAAGGGAAAAGTGACAGAGCCACCCAGTAACAAACCCTAGAATCTCTCTAGAATATAGACATTCACCATAAATAAAATTTTATTTATAACACTCCCCCTTGAATTTGTATTCAACAGATTATGTGCCTCGTTAAAACCTTAACTAAAATACAACCCAGTGGAAAAAAATATAATTGAAGGAAAAAGAGTACACATATCTAACAATACGCCTTTTGGCCGCCTCATTAAAAACCTTGCAAGGAAAACCCAGTGGGACAAAACCTTGTAAGGTAAAAAGAGTACAATGCGTATTAACTCCCCCTGATAAGAGAATCAATTCACATCCTTGAGCCTTCGCATCCCAATCTTGTGCACTAGCTTCTTGAAGGTTGATGTCACCAGAAATTTGATGAATAAATCATCCATGTTAACTTCAATGAATATGTTGCACCTTGAAAATTCTCGCTATCACATTATCATGCTTATAATTATAGCAAGATAGAAATGTGCAAAAATTTTACATAGGATGTAGTACTTCATGACCAAGAATTTTATATGCTTTAAGCAATTTAAATCCTCATGGATTGTCATATAAGTTAAATTATATAAGCCATATGAATGGACTTTAGATGCATACCAAGTTTTGATGTCATGCTAGATATATAAAATAGATAAAAGTGATTGTACACACCATTGACTTTATACTTTCAAGTGTTTGAACAACATGCCCAAAACTACATGTCTTTCACATGAAACCAATTCTAATTGAATCGTTTCTCCATATTTAAGATCCTCATATATATATTTAGCGTTATTATAGACGTCGATGACTAACATTTTATATCGGTTCCAATATTTTTTTCATAAAGACATAACATAGAAATCTCTTCATTCATATTTTCAGGTACCTGAACCTCTCCTAAGATTTTTATGAAGTGTTATGTCATGTGATATCCTAGATCACTTGCCTCCTTATTATGATCATTTTGAACATTTTCTCATCTTCTTTATCAAGAATTCTATTTGAAACTGATTTGTCTATATGCTTTAAGCGTACCATAGACTTTGTCCTTCTAGAACTTATTCTAATAAGAGCATTTGTAGTGAGAATATAGTTAATTTCTTTGGGTCAGCAATTGCGTCTGGCATACTTTGCATTGCAGATGAATTATCCTTTTATAAACTTCAAGTTCATATTATCTTCAAGGATCTAGAGGTAAAAATGATAATTCATTCCACGTAACTTTTTCTCAACTATTTATTTTGTCTCCCCCTCATGTTAGAAAAAACAAACTTTCTTCCTCAATTTTGGGAACCCATCTCTGTGCATAATGGTGTTAATCAAAATATACACCGCACATTAATAATAATAAGATAGAATTATTTGGTTCCTGATCCTGAACCACTTGTGAGGGGAGAACGTAATATACTTTCGTATATAATGTTTATCAAAATTATATAAATAACTTTGTTATCAAGAGGAACTCTCTTGAATAGAAAATCTGGAAATTATGATCGATATTTAATTATTGAGCAGTTAAATCGCAAACATAAGGTTGCAGTTTAATAATAATCACACATGTAACCATCTCATAGATGCATCTTATGTGATATATATATGACAGGTGAATGGGTCCATATTCACCTTTTATATTCACCTTTGATTCAATCCCAATTTTTATTTGGTTTATTAATTAATGAGAACAAGCAACATAAGAGAATTCATAAGGAACTTTCCTGTCACGACCCAAAATACTAACTTAGGTCGTGATAGCACCCAACAGCAGGGTCAGGTAAGCCAACACTCAATTTACTAAGGGTTCTTTCTTATTTGATTAAACAATTCAACATATACTAAGTTTTTAAAGCTTAAAACATAAATCGACAAGGATAATTAGCCAACTTAAATCAAAATCGGTTATGAGGAGGTGTGAGCCAATATACATACAGACCCGTAATCCGTAATAACTACCATGTGTGTGCCAGGAACTAGTGTCACAAGTCATACGTGCATACTAACAGAATATACAAAAGATATAATATACAGTCCCACTGTCTGAAAGAAATAGACGGGAAATAAGCAAAAGAAACTCCATTATGCTGCTGGAGATCTCCAGGAGAAAGCATCTCACCGTGAAGTCAGGTCCGTCTATAATCAGAATCAAGCTCCGGTCTGACAACCAGATGCACCAGCCTCAGAAACTGTATATTTAAGTACAGAAGCGTAGCATGAGTACATATATATATGTACCCAGTGAGTATCCCGCCTAATCTCGAAGAAGTAGTGACGGGAGGTCGACTTGACACTCACTAAGGTCCAAAAATATAATTTAACAGAATATGATGCAAATTGTAGGCATGTAAAGGTAGTGAAACAGCAAATATATAAGGCACTGAAATCCAAGTAAATACTGAAAGTAAATAAACAATCACTACTACATATTTCCCCAAATATCTGTTAAATCAATATCCATGAATTCAGTAACAATTAATCATGCCCATACGGGATAAGGACAACTAGCCTGAGCCATAAGATGATCATATATGTGCACTGCCGAGGGTCAAACAACCCGAACCATAAGTGCACTTTGCCATAAAGTACTCACATCTATGCACTGTCGAGGATCGAATGGCCCGAACCATAAGTGCATCTTTGCCATAAAGTAATCATATCTATGCACTGTCGAGGATCGAATGGCCCGAACCATAAGTGCATCTTTCAAACCGCCGTGGCGTACGACCCGCTCCCATGAGAGTGGGGGAAATCACACTCCTCTCGCGGAATGTAAATTGCGAAGCGGTCAGATGCACACACAGTATTCCTGTTTAAATTACTTTTAAGTGAACAATTCCTTATGATTTCTCAAATTCCATGATCTCAGGTAAATAATCCGCATGTAACATTTAATTCATTAAGCATATAGTTCATTTCAAGGAAAACACAAGGCATGATGTGGGCCTAACTACCCGAGCATAATAATAATAGCCGCTACATACGGACTCTCGTCAATTTGTACGTACGTAGCCCCCATAAATATCACACATAGCATTTAAAACACCTATGGGAACAATTCCCTCTTACGAGGTTAGAAAGGAGACTCACCTCGCGTCGCACCTACTCTCCGGGTCAAGAATGCGCCCGAAACTCCGAACTCGTCAACCAAAGGACTCGAAGCTAACCAAACGTGACGTAAATATATCAAATTATACTCAAAGCATGGAATTATCCTATTATTTAGTCAAATTCATCATTCTTGAAGAAATCTCAAAATCCAACCTTGGACCCGCATGCTCGGTTTCAAAAATTCTCGAAGGAAACACTCACCCATAACCTAAGGATCATTAATATATGATTTTTGTATGATTTCATAGCCAATTCACGGGTAATTCTCTAAATTCTCGAAAGCCCTAGGTTACTACCCAATTCCTTAATTTTTCACTAATTAGGTAGTTAAATTCAACCAGCAATTCATGCATTAACTAAATTTAGGGTAGAATTTACTTACCTCTCAGTGGTTAGGTCATGTGGCTCTTTTTCAAGCTCTCAAAATCATCTATGGTGGAAGAAAATGGAGTGAAAATGGGATAATCCCGCACTTAAAGGCCTTACTGGCTACAGGGGTTTCCTCACTTGCGACTCGACGACCACACCTGCGGAAAATGGGACAAGGGCCTAGGCTCGCACCTGCAGGATGTATTCTGCTCCTGTGGCTCCGCACCCGCGGGAAGGAGCCTGCACCTGCGAGAACTGGGCAACCCATTTGGGGGTTGCACCTGCAAGGCCTAGACCGCAAGAGCGGTCTCGCACCTGCAACTGGGCAACCGCACCTTCGGTCACACCAGATCAGGTGCACCAGCAACTGCTTCAGCTGGTTTTTGGCCTCGTTTGGTGACCGAGAGGAACTTGGGCCCACCCGAGCCCCCCGTCCAAATATACCAATAAGTCTCAAATCATAATACAGAATCGCTCAAGCCTTCGGAAAACCTGCAACAACGCTAAAACTCAAAATCACATCTCAAAACCCCTAGAACAAAACTTAGGAACTTTAAGTTTTCGTGAATTCACTAACAATAGCTCCGAACTGACCAATACTACTCGGAATGACACCAAATTTTGCAGGTAAGCCATAAATGACATAACGGAACTATTCCCGGTCTCAGAATTTCGTTTGGACCCTGATAACACAAAAATACATCCAAAACCACAATATGAACTAAAGGAACTCTTATTTCAATATTGGGTGCCGAAATGCTCTCGGGTTATCCGAAACCCATTCCGAACATACGCTGTGATGACCCAAGGGGTCATTTTATGAATTTAGACTACGTTCTAGGCTTATTAGCCATAAAAAGATTAATTTTAACTACCTCGATTTGTGTGCGCAGTCCGGGCGTGAAACCGAAAAGCTTTTATGTTAAAATATAAGAAATTGTTTTGCTGAAATATTTATGAAATAATGAAAAGAATTAATGTTTGAAGTCATTGGTATCGGGCCCGTATTTTGGTTTCGGAGGCCGGTACAAATTTGTTATGATATTTAGGCCTTGCCTATGAAATTTGGTAAAAAACGGAGATCGTTTGACATGATTCGGACATCCGGTTGAAAAGTTATGAACTATAAGTGTTCTTGAGGAAAATAATGAGTTTTGAGGTTTAATTCGTTGTTATTTTCATGATTTGATCGCACGAGAAAGTCCTTATGATACTTTTAGACTTGAGTGCATGTTTTATTTAGAGTCCTGAGGGCTCGGGTGAGTTTCAAATAGGTTTGGGTTGTGTTGCGCTCGTTCTTTCTTATGTTTCGACGTCGTTTCTCCAAGCATAAATGATATCATATTGAACAAATGAGCTCCGATTTACATTTTAAATAAATTATTAGATCAGTATAATAATTACGGAGTCGTAGAAAAAAGAATCATCGAATTTGGACATCGTATGAGGATTTTATGGCCATTTTACCTAGGTTGCGTAGATTTTTCAGGTTAATTACGAATTTGCCCCTGACGGCGTATTAAAAACCTGCACTATTTGCAAATCTTAAAACCTACATATCTCCTTCATTATATGGTCAAATGGAGTGATTCAAAAGCCTAAATTCATTAGAATTTCACAAGAAATCCATTGAACACATAAAAATCGAATTTAGGGATCGTTTGGCACGAGAAACGAGGCATAATAGCTGGCAGAAAATATATTAAAAACGGGCAGACCTTTTCCTTCTCCAATTTTTCGAGTTTCCAGCCCTACAAACGAGTTTTATTCAACAATATTCATCCCCAATTCATAGGTAATTAATTCCAAACCTTTTTCTTTTAATTCCTTACTATTTTGCATCACTTCTAAAGCAAAAACAAAGGATTTTCATGGTAAAAATTTAGGATTTGGGTAGAATTAGGGAGTTTT
>ML353880.1:0-11192 GCA_005239505.1 Nicotiana paniculata | reverse complement strand
AAAAAAAAAAAAAAAAAAACACATGGGGTCTCACAGAATTGATCAATGGTATGGCCAAAGTTAGGCTCAACCGCTACATTCTCATTTAGCAGGAACTGAGTTATGAAATTTGGAAATGGTATTCTATCAATTCTATTGCTCGAACGCACCAACCCCATTTGATAGCGCATCAACTGGCCCACATTCACCCTCTGCCCCGTCATGAGGTAGTAGAGCACACAAATCCTCTCTCGGCTGATTAAGGTGTCATGGTTGCATGGTAGTATCCGTGCATTAATCACTTTAAGCCACACCTAGGTCTCAGCCTTCATTTTTTTCTTTGGAAATCTTTTATGGCGATTTGTGTCTCTATCCCGAATGTAAGTTTCCCTGGAATCAACCCCACAAAGTGTGTGCCTCACCTCTATATAGTTGGGATGGCAGATGAATTGCTCTAGAGGCTCCACCGAAACATTTGGTGCACCTAGGAAGTCGCATATGGACTTGGCCGAAAAATCTACCAAGTGCCTACGAATTGGCACAAATTTGTTCTTTTCCTTAGGGTCAAACCCTGCGTAGAATTCTCCAACTAAGTTGAGGTTGATGTCACCATTGTGTCTGAACACATATCCCCTCCCCAACTCATGGATGCTCCCCGGTAACGGCGCCAAAAACTTGTTGGTCCAAATCGCACACGTAAGTATACGTGGTCGTAGCAAGTAATATAATGTTAAATCGAATGTCGAACCCACAGGGACTTGCGTAAACTACTTATTGAAACACTCTAATTGATTTTTAATCGAGCCACAACAAAATCCAAGAATATAACTAATTTATTCTATGATTATATGAACTAATTATCAAGTAAACGAGAATATTGTTATGTATTCAATACAAACAAATATTCCAGGGTTGTGATCGATTCACCATTGATATTACATTCTAATTAACTCTCCCTTTCATATAATTCACTCATGGTTGCTAATTAATCGATAATTGCTCTCGTAGCCTTCTCCCGAAGGACTACTCGCATATTCTCAATAGATTAACGCCTATATTCCTATGAAATTAATCTATTAGAACGCACTAAGATTATGATGTTTAATTAAGCACGGTATCTAGGTATATTCCTATCCTAACCACAAATCCTCTCCCCTTAAGGTTTAAGATCGCGCTCTCTTCAATTCTTCTCTAATATATATACGGCTTTCCCAAGCATAACATAGATAGTATATAGAACCTAATTGCTGGCCAAACAATTAAGCAATTAAACGCAGAATTGAAGAAACAACCATATATTGAGCGAATTATAATCAAGGTTAAGTTAATATCGAATAACAATATTCATGGATAAACCACAACCCTAGAACAATGGGTGTTTAGCCACTCATACTAGAATTAAACAATTGCATAAGTTTTGCATAAATGGAAAATACTAGATTAAGATGAAGAAAACTGATACCCTTTGCTTCATCAATGATCTTGTGTGTATATTCTCTCTAAAAATGGCATCCTCTCCCCAAAGTTGTATTTTTGGGTCTATTTATATGTTTGGGACAAACCCTAAACGTGTAGGAGACTTCTATTCCAACCGGGAAATACTTAAAAACCTTTAAAACTTGGAATTGACTGGACCAGGCACCCAGGCATTAAGCCTCAAACGCCCCCTTAACGCCTGGGCAGGCTTGGCATTAGGGGCCTAACGCCTGGCTAACGCGGCTAACGCTAAGATCATGCTGGCCTTAAGGGCCAAACGCCCCCTTAACGCCTGGGCATGCCTGGCTTTAGGGGCCAAACGCCCGGGTATGGTCCGGGTCACTCCTTTTCGACTCTTGAGCGTATTTTTGACGTTTATGCACCTATTTAGCTCGGCTTCCATCTCCACTTCACCTACGCAATGAAATAGACTCCATTATGCACATATAATGTTTATTTTTATCACAAAAGCATATAAAATATAAGGTATATAATGCTTAAAACTATGAATTGTAGCAACACATAAACACCCCACACTTAGACTCTTGCTCGTCCTCGAGAAATATCCTTCAACACGTACACATTTCATTAACACGGAGTATTTTACTTTTCAATCACACACATTGCCCCTTAACTATGATCGATACCAGCAATCAAGTATGAACATATAAAATTTCACATTCTTTCCCTGCCTTAGACATGGCCAAGCATAACAATTTAATCAATCATATCAACAACCTAATTGCAACCACCTAACCTCAAGAGTCGACTTGCAACTACTAAGCCCTCTCAATTCACGCACCTACCCAACAAGAAAATTACAATATTACCAATCGTTCATGAGATCATGTGCCCTCACCAACAACAAGAGAGTGAATATATCTAGTCCACACATTCAAATATATTTTTGAACATTATTTAAGGACGTCACACAATTGAACAAATTCACTCACTCTCACAAAGAATTCATATGCATCCCGTGGTTGTACCATAAGATTGCATGTAGTGTAGATCTCTACTAATTCCAGTTAGCCAACTCTAGGATCAATTAGGACTTTTAAGGTTGTAATGTAGGCTAAGGGACGGGTAGGATATATTTAGGAATAGTAACTAACCCTCCTAATCACTTTAATACACGACTTTCACAAATTAACACGTATTCTTTTCCACCAATTCCCTTGCCACAATTCATATTCAACATAGCCCTTTTTCAATTAAGCACTTCTATATTCTCACTAGCAAAACTTATAAAATTTGGAGGTGTGTATCTTTTTGTACATATTTTTTTTTTATTATTTTTTTCTTTTTACTTCTTCTTTCCTACACACACACCATACATGAAGATTCAATGGCTAGTGACTTTTGAATACAATGTTTTTTTTAGTGCACTAATAGGCCTTTCTATGGCTCCAGTCAAAAATTGTTTCCCAATATCCCACCTTACTTCTGTTAGCGACTAAGTGCCTTAGGAGGAAAAGGTGCAAAAATCTCAAATTAAGAACAAAATAGGGATACGGCTTGTAATGTGGGTACCAAAGAAAAGGTCAAACGGCTCAAAGGGGCTAGCAATGGAAAATGTAATTCTTATGTGACAAGCACATCCATGATCAAGAAAAAAAATGCCTACGTCATCCCCTAGACTAGCATAACCTATAATTTCGCTTCGATTAACACACGGGGCAAGTTCTAGACTACACAGGATAGTATAGAAAATTACTAAACCTCACTCACACATTGCACATGACCCAATCACAACGGTTTTGTTCAACTCTCAAGTTAAGAAAACGCAAAAAATTTAGAGAATTAAGCAATATTACACTATGTAGAATACAAGTCAAACAACTGAGCTAAGGCGTCACAAATTAGGCTATTTAATTTTTTTTTACTCTGGCATCACATGTCAAACCAAATATCAGGAAAAACAGAATGTATGTCATCACCTAATATGCCGGCATCAAACATGTCATAGGGTATCTCTAATTTACTCAGTTTCTTCCTAAATACTCTAAACAAAAACAAAATTAATTTAAATTACTCGGTTCAACTTACACCCTGGAAAAGAACCGTGGTCAAAAGAAAAACCAAGGGCGAATTACTACACTGCCTAAAAAAAATCTTTTTGGTATTTTGTTTAGACTTACTTCCCTCAAGAGAACTTTCTAAGAGGTCCATCAATCGGGAAAAGTCCACAATTTTTTTAAAAAACAAAAAAAAAACAAGACTTAACAGAAAGATCATTTACTTATCATGAATACAACTACAACATGACACCACATATGGTACAACAATTTCACAATTCGTAAGTACAACAAAATACAACATACACACCCCACACTTAATCCATGCACTGTCCCCAGTGCAATATATAAAGACAAAAGCAGTAATAGAAGCTAGGTACAAAAAACTCCCTGATCATTCAGCATCGTCATCCTCTGACGCTCTCCACTCCTCCTCATGCTAATCTTCTTCATCATCTTCATCATCCGAGTGCATCGGCTCTACATCAGAGTCGTCAGGAGTGTTGATACCTGATCATCAGGGAGCCTGTATCCCTCACCCGCTCCAATCATCTGCTGCGCATGAGCATTGAGAGAGTACCTATGATCCAATTCATCTCTCTCATCAACTTACGCCGGCCGACCTCCTATTCGCAACTGCAAATCCATCATCCCATAAAGATTGGCCATGAAGCTATCATCTCACACATTGTGCTCTGCATTGGTCAGGGAAGGCTCTTCCTTCAGTCTTAGGCCAGAGATGTCAGTCTCTCGTTGGAATTGATAAATGGTATGGTCAAAGTTGGGCTCAATCGCTACATTCTCATTTAGCAGGATCTGAGTTATGAAATTTAGGAATGGTATCCGATCAATTCTATTGCTCGAACGCACCAACCCCATTTGATAGCGCATTAGGTGGCCCACATTCACCCTCGGCCCCGTCATGAGGAAGTAGAGCACACAAATCCTCTCTCGACTGATTAAGGTGTCTGTGCATTAATAACTTTAAGCCACACCTGGGTCTCAGCCTTCATTTTCTTCTTTGGAAATCTTTTATGGCGATTTGTGGCTCTATCCCGAATCCAAGCTGCCCTGGAATCAACCCAACAAAGTATGTGCCTCACCTCTCTATAGTTGGAATGGCGGATGAATTGTTCTAGAGGCTCCATCGGAACATTTGGTGCACCTAGGAAGTCGCATATGGCCTTTGCCAAAAAATTTACCAAGTGCCCACGAATTGGCACCAATCCGTTCTTTTTCTTAGGGTCAAACCCTGCGTAGAATTCCCGTACTAAGTTGAGGTTGATGTCACCATTGTGTCTGAACACATATCCCAGCCCCAACTCATGGATGCTCCGCCAAATTGCTGGAAATTTTGATCTTACACTCTCTTCCTTAATGGCCCCTTCAGGGTGAACATGCTTGGGTTTGCAGCGTGCATACCATTTCCTGGATTGCACTGGTATGCTATTGAGACCANAATTTTGATCTTAGACTCCCTTCCTTAATGGCCCCTTCAGGGTGAACATGCTTGGGTTTGCAGCGTGCATACCATTTCCTGGATTGCACTGGTATGCTATTGAGACCATATTCCCATTCACCAGTGGGTTGCTGTCTCATAGCAGCCATACTGGAAGTAGCATCCCCCCTTTTCTTTTCTTTTGGGGTTGTGGGGGTTTTGCTTTGCTTTTAGCTGGGGCCGAAGACGTGGCCTTTGCCTTGCCAGTGGCTCTTCTGGGTAGCATTGTTTTTCCTGCACATATGATTAGTAGTTAGTGGGTGTCACAAAGTGTGTAACAAAAGCTTTCCAAAGGTTACTCAGACTTCACCTTGGTACGTTAATGAATAATTGACCCAAAGGATTTCTCGTGAGCCTCTTCACACTTAACATTTCATGGAGTTGACAATGCATGATACTAGTGGGTTGTTTCCCTGAGACTCGGGCTCCAAATGGTATATGTATTTCCATTGAGGCATTATATCGAGCACTTGGCGTGCACAATTCCATGAGAGCCCTTATGGAATTGAGGGACTGCCTCATGTACCCACATCTGGGTGGGGTTCCATAATACCACTTAGTTTAACAAATTCAGCCCAGTCCTAGAGGGTTTCGGGGATTGGGATGCAAAACATCATACAATATGACCATGAAATTCATAAACCCATAACGAACCACCATGAATCATGGATACCCCATATATAATTGTAACACCCAAGTCGAATTTACACAGAATAAGGATAAAATCATACCTTAGCGATTGATGAGTGTTAATTTGATGAGGTGAACCCCAAAATTGAGCCTGTGCAGACTTGTGTGTGTTGTGGGTGTGCATATGTGTGGGTGAAGAGTTGATGTGGGTGTGTAGATGTGTGGGTAATATATGAGTTGTAGTGTGAGTGTGAGAGCAATTCGTTGTTGTTTGTGTTATTGGGAGCAAATTGTTGCTTGAGAGGGAGATGGGAGATGAAAAAATTAGAAGAAGATACTTACCTGGCGTTAGGCGTGCGTTTTAGTCTTAAATCCCGGACCCACTGACGTTATCCAGGCGTTGGATCCCAAACGCCCAGCCTACCATGGCGTTTGCCTGGCGTTAGGGATGAAATGCTCAGCCTGCCCTGGCATTTTCCAGGCGTTAGGGCTGAAACGCCCAGCCTACCCTGGCGTTTGCCAGGCGTTAGGGCTGAAACGCCCAGCCTGCCCTGGCATTTTCCAGGCGTTAGGGCTGAAACGCCCAGCCTACCCTGGCGTTTGCCAGGCGTTAGGGCTGAAACGCCCAGCCTGCCCTGGCATTTTCCAGGCGTTAGGGCTGTATCGCCAGGTAACCCCTGGCCTTTGTCTCACCTTCCGTCATGCAAGAACAATGCTCCTTTAACTTGAATGCACTCGCAAGCTCGTTAATACCTATAATTATATGAAATTCTTCAAGCGATGTTAAGATTTAACTAAGTATTGGGTTNGCCTTAGTTAATGTCGTGGCACGACGATTACAACAAGTCAATAGGTTGCCTCCTATGAAGCGCCTGATTTAACGTCGCGGCACGACGCAGAACCTCACCTCAGTCATCAGCGAGCACGACTTTGGTCTTCTCACGATTTATGGTACCAACCCAATAATGTTTGACTCTATGCCCATTCACTAAAAATGGTATTTCACCATGTATAGCTCGCAAATCGAGTGCACCATATGGAGTGACTCTCACTATTTCAAATGGGCCTGACCATCTCGATTTCAGCTTTCCAGGAAACAGTTTAANGTGACATGCCTTCCCATAGACCAGCTTGTACGGTGATGCCCCAATTGGTGTTTTGTATGCTGTTCTGTATGCCCATAAAGCGTCATCTAACTTACCAAGCCAATCTTTCCTGTTCACACTCACCGTTTTCTCTAGTATTTGCTTGATTTCTCTATTGGATACCTCTGCTTGTCCACTTGTTTGAGGGTGATATGCTGTTGCAACTCGATGACGGACCCCATATTTAGCTAAAAGGTTATTCAACAACCGATTGCAAAAATAGGTTCCTTCATCACTAATCAAGGCTCGTGGTGTACCAAATCTGGAGAATATATTCTTCTTCACAAACGCAGCGACATCCATGGCATCATTCGTCAGGATTTCCTCCACCCATTTCGACACGTAGTCAACTGCCAGCAAAATTTATTTATGTCCCCTGGATGATGGGAATGGACCCATAATATCTATCCCCCATAAATCAAAAATCTCTACCTCCAAGATATTATTCAAAGACATCTCGTGCTTCCTTGTTATCGTTCCTGTTCTCTGGCATTGGTCACACTTTTTAACAAATGCGTGGGCATCTTTGAATAGTGTTGGCCAAAAGAACCCCGATTGTAGCACTTTCACTGCCGTTCGATCGCCACCATGATGGCCTCCATATGGTGATGCATGACAATCGTACAACACCCGTTCCATTTCTACATCAGAAATGCATTTCCTCATTAACTGATCACCACATTCTTTGTACAGGTAGGGCTCATCCCAGTAGTAAAATTTCACATCGCGTAAGAACCTTTTCCTTGCTTCAGATTTTATTTCCAGGGGAAGTACCCCACTCACCAAATAATTCACATAATCGGCATACCACGGAGGAGGGTCTTGGGTTATAGCAAAAAGTTGCTCATCAGGAAAGACTTCTTTAATATCTCCACCCTCCTCAACATGATCATGATTTTCCAGCCTTGACAGGTGGTCAGCCACTTGGTTATCAGTGCCCTTTCGGTTTCTTATTTCCACATCAAATTCCTGCAAGAATAAAACCCAGCGCATCAATCTAGCTTTAGATTCTTTCTTTGTAAATAAATACCTGATTGCTGCGTGATCTGTGTGGACAATAACTTTTGTGCCCACCAAGTATGCCCGGAAATTTTCAAAGGCCCACACAACAGTTAACAACTCCTTTTCAGAGGTGGTGTAATTCTGTTGTGCATCATCGAGGGTCTCACTCGCATAGTAGATGGAATAAAACACCTTGTCTTTCCTTTGGCCTAGCACTGCCCCAATTGCATGGTCACTTACATGACACATAAGTTCAAATGGTAGTGACTAATCAGGTGCAACAATTATGGGGGCAGTTACCAATTTCTTCTTGAGCTCCTCAAATGCCTTTAGGCAGGGTGCATCAAAATTAAACTTGATTTCTTTTTCCAGCAACCTGCACAATGGAGTAGCAATTTTAGAGAAATCTTTAATAAAACGCCTATAAAATCCTGCGTGTACCCTTCACAGAATTTGATGGAGGTAGTTTCTCAACTGCCTCCACTTTTGCCTTATCAACTTCGATGCCACTTTTAGATATTCTATGACCCAAGACAATGCCTTCCTGCACCATGAAGTGACACTTCTCCCAATTTAACACCAGATTCGTTTCTTGACAACGGGCCAACACTATGTTCAGGTTTTTCAAACAATCATCATAAGATGCCCCAAAGACTGAGAAGTCATCCATAAACACTTCTATGAATTTTTCCACCATGTCGGTGAAAATCGCCATTATACATATCTGGAAGGTGGCTGGTGTATTGCAAAGAACAAATGGCATTCACTTGAAGGCGAAGGTGCCATAAGGGCAAGTAAATGTGGTCTTCTTCTGATCCTCTAGGCATATGAAAATTTGATTGTAACCTGAATACCCATCCAGAAAACAATAATATCCATGGCCTGCTAACATGTCCATCATTTGATCAATGAATGGGAGTGGAAAATGATCCTTGCGGGTTGCTTTGTCGAGCCTTCGATAATATATGCAAACTCTCCAACCCGTGATAGTGCAGGTAGGAATTAGCTCATTTTTCTCATTCTCAATCACGCTCATTCCTCCCTTTTTGGGTACACATTGAACTGGGTTCACCCAATTGCTGTCAGAAATAGGAAAGATGATGCCTGCATCCAGCAATTCTATGACTTCTTTCTTCACTACTTCTTTCATAATGGGATTCAGCCTCCTTTGCTGCTCAACACTCGGGCGAATTCCGCCTTCCAAAAATATTTTATGCATGCTAAATAATGGACTGATACCTTTAATATCTGCGATGTCCACCCAATCGCCTTTTTGTGCTCAGGAATTACCCTAAGCAATTTCTGTTCTTGTGTATTGGTCAGGCTGGATGAGATGATCACGGGCACTGTTTCAAAGTTCCCCAAATAGGCATAGCGTAAATGTGCTGGAAGAGGTTTGAGTTCCAGCTTTGGAGCCTCTTCAATAGATGGCTTAGGAAGGGTTAGAGTAACAGGCTTATTCAACTCTTCAAATTTTCCTAGCCTGTGGAGGTAACTGCAGGACACCTCAAGAATTTTCTCAATATCTTCCCTTGTTTCATCCTCACAGTCTTCTGCATCCCCAACCAACACTCGCTCAAGAGGGTCAATAGGATTCATGTAGGGAACCATGGACTCCGATTTGCTTTCCACTACAGAAATCATGAATAGTTTTTTCATAGTGGACAGGTAACTTGAGTGCCTTATAAACATCAAACACCTCCACTCGATCACCAACGCGCATTATCATCTTCCCTTCACACAGATCGATAATAGCTCGGCCTGTAGCTAGGAATGGACGCCCCAAAATAAATGGGACTTCCAAATCAGGCTCATAGTCCAAGATAATGAAATCAGCTGGGAATATGAATGATCCCACCTGAACCAGCACATCTTCAATTACTCCCTCAGGGTGGGCTAAGGAGCGGTCATCCAATTGTAAAATCACTGTTATTGGGCATGGTTCACCTAATCCCAACTGCTTGAACACAGATAGTGGCATCAAATTAATACTTTCCCCAAGATCACACAGAGCTCGCCCGACTGCATGCTTACCAATTGATATTTGGATAGTAAAGCTACCCGGATCTTTTAATTTCTGAGGTAGCTTGCTTTGAATTCTTGAGCTAACTTCCTCAGTGAGTGCCACTGTTTCGAACTCAGTCAGCCTTCGTTTATTGGCCACAATGTCCTTGATATACTTAGCATATTTGGGTACCTCCTGCAGAATGTCTACCAGTGGAATATTGATTTGTACCTGCTTCAATAGATCAAGAAACTTTTTGTATGCTGCATTATCTTTCACCTTTTGCAACCTTTGAGGGAATGGAGTGGGTGGCCTTGAAACAAATGTTGGAGGTTTCTCAGCACTTGCCTCCTTTGCTGGCTTATCTGATTCTTTCGAGTTTTCTGAAGTTGATTCAATAGTGGTTGGTCGCTCATCAAAATTTACTTGATTTCTCTGACTGGACTGGACTTTCTCCAATTGCTTCCCATTACTCAATGATATAGCATTAACAGATGCTTTAGGATTAGCTTCAGTGTCACTTGGAAGAGCCCCCGTTGGTCAGGTGTTTTGAGAACTGGCGAGCTGCCCCACTTGACGTTCTAAGTTTTTCATGGCTACAGTCTGGGCTTGGTGAACAGCCATTATTTTCTGATTGAAAGCAAGTTGATCATTCATCATTCTCTTCATAATATCCTCAAGGCTTGCTGATGGTTCAGCCTGAGGTGTTTTGTACTGCTGTTGAGGTGCTGGATGCCAGTAATTATGCTGAGTGCTCTAATTTCCACCCCAAGAGAAGTTTGGGTGGTTTCTCCAGTTGGGGTTATAANTGCTTTGATTTCCACCCCAAGAGAAGTTTGGGTGATTTCTCCAGTTAGGGTTATAAGTGTTCCCATATTGATTTGCTTGTCCCCTATTAGCATTACCCACAAAGCAGACAAACTCTGGATTAACTGGGCATATCTCACTTGAATGACCCTCTCCACAGACTTCACAAAATACCTGAATCTGTTGCACTGGTTGGGCCTGTTGCACTGGTTGAGATTGTTGCTTGTTAATGATCAGGTTCATCTGATTGACTTGGTTAGTCAATGTGGAAATATGGGCTGACAATGCTGAAACCACATCTAGTTCAAGAACCCCTGGTGATTTCTGAACCATATTTCTCCCCATCTCACCTTGCCAGTCTGGATTGCTTTTGAAGAATTTATTCAGTAATGCAAATATTTCATCAAAATTCTTCTCCAACACCTGACCTCCAACTGCTGCATCTACCACAATTTTTGTTTGCGAATGGAGCCTCTCAATGAAAGTGTGTACTAACACCTCGTTTGTCTTATTGTGATGAGGACAGTCTCTGAGTAGCCCCTTGAACCTTTCCCATGCTAAATATAACGATTCACTTGTTTTCTGCCTAAAGGAGACTATCTCACTCCTGATATTTGCGGTCTTTCCTGAAG
>ML353879.1:38582-51903 GCA_005239505.1 Nicotiana paniculata | reverse complement strand
ACTCGGTTTCTGGCTGACTGGGGACCCTGGCGTTTCAGCCCAAACGCCTGGCTAACGCCAGGCTAGGGCTGGCGTTTCCGCCCAAACGCCTGGCTAACGCCAGGGTGGGGCTAGCGTTTCAGCCCAAACGCCTGGCTAAGGCCAGGCTGGGTCAGGCTGTTTGGCTCTGTCGCCCGGCTATCGCCCGGGTGTCCCCTTTCGCGTATTTTTTGACGTATTTGCATCCGTTTAGCTCTGTTTCCATTTCCAATTTACCTACACATAAAATAAACCCCATTAGGCACATACGACGTGTATTTTTATCATTAAAGCACATAAAATGCAAGGTATATAATGCTTAAAATCATGAATTCTAGCCACGCATCAGCGTTCTCTTTGAGTAAGGAGTCATTCTCCTTATCAATTATACAACCTTTTCGATCATGAGATATCATATATATCAAGTTAAGCTTATCTCCTTCACGTGCATCCCTTATGCTCGAATCTGTCCGTATCTATGTTCACAGGGGATGGACCTGGTTCATGCTTGAACTTCCTTTGTCAATCTTCTAAATAAAACTTCACTAGGGCTAACAAATTGTAACGACCCGGCCGGTCGTTCCGTGAGATTAGCCTTGTTTTCCCCGTTTCTGATTTATCATATGTTGCTTAGCCTATTTATGTTGTGTTGGATCGGTTGGTTCGGGTTCGGAGTGGACGTGGTGAGAACTGAGACACTTAATCTCTTAAATTGGCTTAATAGTTGGAAAAGTCAACTAGGAGTTGACTTATTGGTAAACAACCTCAGAATGTAGATTTTATAGCTCGAATAGCTTCGTTAGGTGATTTGGGACTTACGAGTGTGTTCGGAATGAAGTTTTGATGTCCGGTGTAAAATTAAGCTTGAATTGGCGAAAGTTAGTTTTTGGCGATTTCGGCAGGTGAAAATAGGCTATCGAGGTCGGAATGGAATTCCGGAAGTTAGAACAGGTTCGTGATGTCGTTTCGGATATGTGTGCAAATTTTCAGGTCAATCGGATGTGTTTTGGATGGTTTCGGCATCCTTGGTGAAATTTAGAAGTTTCAAAGTTGATAGGCTTGAATTGATGTGATTTTGGAGTTTTTGTGTTGTTATTGGTGTTTCGAAGGCTCGACTAAGTTTGAATGAGGTTATGGGATGTGTTGGTATGTTTGGTCGGGGTCCCGAGGGGCTCGGGATTGATTTCGGATGGTAAACGGAGGTTTGGACTTAGGAATTTGCAGCAAAGTTGCTGCTAGTGCCATTTTACTGGTGTGACCGCACCTGCGGATGGAGAACCGCAGGTGCGGGCCCCCAGAAGCGGAAGAGAATTCGCAGATGCGGAATTTGGGCAGCTCAGTGAGGGACCGCAAATGCGGACGTGGGACCCGAAAATGGAGTCGCAGGTGCAGAATTTGGACTTTAAGTGACTTTTTGCAAGTGTGCACCTGGGACCGCAGAAGCAGGTCCGCAGGTGTGAGATTTTGGCCGCATGTACGGTTTAACTGGGCAGGAAGTATAAATATGTGCCTCCGCGAAATTTTGGCATTTTTCTTCATTTTTGCATGCGGGTTGAGTCAATTTGGGAGCAATTTGAAGGAGGATTTCGAGGGTCTTCTGTGGAGGTAAGTTTCTCGGACTATAAAATCGATTCTATATTATTATGTGATGGATAAGGCTTGGAATTAGTGGATTAAATGGCATAAATTGGAGGTTTAGGGCTTGAGAAATTGAGACTTATAATTAAGGAATTTAGGAGTTGTTTGTGGTCGGATTTTGATGCATTTTATATGTGTAGACTCGGGAAAGGATGAGGATTCTTGTGATGCAATTTTTATCGAATTCCGAGACGTGGTCCCGGGGCTCGGGTTTGACCAATTTCGAGAATTATGCCTAAAATTGATAGTTTTCGACTAGGCCTTGTTCATTTAGCGTATATTGATGATGTTAATCTGGTTTTGTTTAGATTCGGAGCAATCAGGAGCCGATTCAAGGGAAAGAGCATCGCGGATTAGTATTTTGGCCCGGGTGGATGTAAATAATGACTATAAATCTTGTCCTGAGGGTATGAAACCTGGACTTCGTATTTTCTCACTAATTTTTAGAGTGGCGCACATGCCAGATGGCGAATGTGTGGCGTGCACTAATTTTTGGATTTGGACTTGGTCCCTTGCGCGGAAACTATTGAGTTGCATATTTTACTCTAAATCATATGTTAAATTGTGTTCTAAAACTATTGCTATATTTGAGCTGTAAGCCACGTTTGGGGCCTTGCACCGAGTTGTTTAGACCTCTTGGGGGTTTTTTTACTGCTATTTCCTTACTGTGTTGATTTATGATATACACTCAGTCATATTATGCTTAACTGTTTTTGAAACTCAGCTTTATTTACACTATTTGAGTTATAAAATGATATTTTGGGTTGAGTCCCCCTTTTTACTGATAGCCCGAGGGGCTTACTGAGAGTTTCTGACTGAGTGAAGCCGAGGGCCTGATTGTGAGGATATGAGATACCACGAGGTGGCTTGATTTTAGCACTTGGGCTGAAGGAGACCCTCTGGAGTCTGTACACACCCCCAGTGAGCGTAGGTACCTACTGAGTGCCGAGTGATTGGGAGGCATGAGTGACGAGTGATTGGGAGGCATGAGTGATAGTGAGGTTGCCCGAGGGGCTGATACTGAGTGTATGCTGAGTGATGTTCTTCCCAAGGGGCGATTTATGATTCATTTTTGGCTCGAGGGGCTATTTATGATTTATTTCATTTTACACTAAACTCTTCAGGTATTTTATTTGTGAAATTGTTGGAAAACACATTTTTCAAAGGATTTGATTGAAGCTGGCTTTTAAAGCATGCTGATTTCATATATATATATATATATTTGGAAAGAAAGGCTGTGCTTATTGTGAACTGACAATTTGATCTTATATGTTTCTTACTGCTTAGACTTGATTTATTTTCATTACTACTGAGTTGGCGTACTCACATTAGTCCTTGCACCCCTGTGTGCAGATACATGTGCTGGTACCGAGCGTTAGTCATCTATTTCCGTACGGAGTCGGAGTCGAGACATAAAGGTAGCTGTTCAGCGTCCGCAGCATCTTTGTTTCCCTTTTCTTATTTTGTACTTAGTTCTTCGTTCCGAGATTTTGTATTATGATAGTAGAATTTTTGGTATTATCCTTAGATTCTCATGACATGTTGGCTTGGATCTTGGGGATAGTTTTAGACTTTTTAGTTGTTTGTTTTGCGTAACATATTCAGTAATTTATAGATGATTATGAAACTGTAAATATGTGATTGTTGGCTAGCCTAGTTCCACGATAGGTGCCATCATGGCCGGTTTAGGATTTGGCGTCGTGACAAGTTGGTATCAGAGCCTAGGTTACATAGGACTTGACGGTCATACGCAGGTTTAGTAGAGTCACGCAGATTGGTACGACTTATTTTCTTGAATTCTGTCGTACCATTTTGTTGATTCTGGAAAAATCTAAACTTCTGTTGTTTCATTCTCTCACAGATGGTGAGCACTCGCGCTATCGATCAGGGTGACCAGCCACCAGCTAGACCAGCGAGGGGTCGAGGCCGTGGTAGAGGTAGGGGACCAGCCCGTGCAGCAGTCGAGGCAGTACCATAGGGTCCACCTACCGTTCAGGATCCGATACCCGCCGCAGATGCTCCAGCGGGACAGGCTCAGGCGCCAGCGGTGCCTATTATTATTCTGGGTCTTCATGAGACCTTGGCTCAGATCTTGACTGTATATACCACCCTTGCTCAGACAGCTGCCACTACCTCTCAGGCCGGGGGAGGCAGTCAAACTCTAGTTTCCCGAACACCTGAGAAGGTTACTCAGGGCCATCGTACACCGGGGGAGATTCCAGCCCAGTTGGTTGCTCCAGTTCGGGACTTCGTGGTTCTGGCTATGCCAGAGGACGAGCAGCATAGACTGGAGAGATTTAGTAGACTTCAGCCTCCGACATTCAGTGGTGCTGAGGGCGAGGATGCCCTGAGTTTTCTGGATAAGTGTCAGAGGATGCTTCGTACTGCTGGGATTCTGGATACCAGTGGAGTCTCGTTTGCTACTTTTCAGTTTTCTGGGGCTGCTTTTACTTGGTGGGAGTCCTTTGAGAGGCATAGGCATGTTGGTTCAGCACCCCTCACCTGGTAGCAGTTCTCCACTATCTTCTTGGAGAAATATGTTACCCAGTCTCATAGGGAGGAGCAGCGCAGGCAGTTTGAGCAGCTGCGTCAAGGGGAGATATCAGCGATGCAGTATGAGATGCGTTTTTCAGATTTGTCTCGTCACGCCACCGAGTTGGTTCCTATCGATAGGGAGAGGATTAGGAGGTTCGTGGATGGCCTCACTTATCAACTCCGCCTTTTTATGACTCGGGAGAGAGTATCAAATGCTACCTTCGATCAGGTTGTTGATATTGCTCGAGATATTGAGTCGGTTCGCCGCCAGGAGCAGAAGGAGAGGGAGGCTAAGAGGCCTCGTGGATCGGGTGGTTCTAGTGGTGCTCCTTCCAGGGGCAATTTCAGCATGGTAGAGGCCGTTCATTCAGGCCTCCTCAGTCAGTCCGCCCAGCCTATACTGGTGCATCCTCGGGGCATGGTCCCCGCAGTTCTCAGCCAGGCCGTTCTTCATCTGGTGCCCTCCCAGCCCAGAGTTCAGCTCGATCACCATCGATTCAGAGTTCCTCTATGCATGATTCTTCTAGTGGCCATTCTGGTGCCAGGGGTTTCTATCAGTCCCCGTCTCCAGCTCCAGGGAGTTATTTTTAGTGCGGAGAGTTTGGGCACATGTGGAGGCAGTGTCCCCGTCGTTCTGGTGGTTCTTCTCAGCAGAGGGGCCAGCCTCAACTTCGGCTCCAATTACTTTACCACCCACCCAGACAGCTAGGGGTGGGGGCCAGACCGTCAGGGGCCACCCTAGAGGGAGAGGTCATGTAGGTGGGGGCTAGGCTCGTATCTATGCACTTCCAGCCAAGCCAAATGTTATAACCTCCGATGAAGTGATCACAGATATATTCTCAATCTGTCGCCGAGATGCTTTGGCTTTATTTGACCCTAGTTCTACATATTCCTATGTTTCATCATATTTTGCCCATTTTCTGGATATGCCCCGTAAGTCTCTAGTTACATCGGTTCATGTGTCGACTCCGGTGGGCGATACTATTGCTGTGGACCGTGTGCATCGGTCATGTGTGATATCTATTGGGGGTCTGGAGACCCGAGTGGACCTATTATTACTTAGCATGGTTGATTTTGACGTGATATTGGGCATGGATTGGCTATCTCCATGTCATGTTGTTCTTGATTGTCACGATAAGACCGTGACCTTAGCTATGCCAGGATTTCTGAGGGTTGAGTGGAGGGGTTCTTCTGAGTATGTGCCTAGCAGGGTGATCTCCTACCTGAAGGCTCATCGTATGATTGAAAAGGGGGTTTATCGTATTTGGACTTTGTGAGGGATGTCAGTGGTGAGACTCCCGCTATTGATTCGATTCCTGTGGTCCGTGATTTTTCGGAGGTGTTTCCTGCAGACCTGCCAGGAATGCCTCCTGACAGGGACATTGATTTTGGTATTTGACCTGGTGCCAGGCACTCAACCTATCTCTATTCCACCTTATCGTATGGCACCAACGGAGCTAAAGGAATTAAAGGAGCAGCTTCAGGAACTCCTAGATAAGGGGTTCATTCAGCCTAGTGTGTCACCTTGGGGTGCTCCGGTGTTGTTTGTGAAAAAGAAGGATGGTTCTATGCGTATGTGTATTGATTATCAACAACTTAACATGGTTACAGTGAAGAACCGGTATCCCTTGCCTCGTATTGATGACTTGTCTGATCAGTTGCAGGGTACCAAGGTATTTACCAAGATTTACTTATTCTGGCTATCATCAGTTGATAGACCGCCTTCAGGACTAGATATGGACATTATGAGTTTCTGGTTATGTCTTTCGGGCTGACCAATGTCCCAGCAGCCTTTATGCACTTGATGCATAGTGTATTCTGTCTTTATCTGGATTCTTTCATCATCGTGTTTATTGACGATATCTTGGTGTATTCCTGATCTCGGGAGGATCATGAGCAGCATTTGAGAGTTGTGCTTCAGACCTTGAGGGAGAAGAAGTTGTACGCAAAATTTTCGAAGTGTGAGTTCTGGCTTGATTCAGTAGCGTTCTTGGGGCACGTGGTTTCCAGTGAGGGTATTCAGGTTGATCCAAAGAATATAGAGGCGGTGCAGAGCTGGCCTAGACCGTCATCAGCTACCGAGATTCGCAGTTTTCTTGGTTTGGCAGGGTACTATCGTCATTTTGTAGAGGGATTTTCATCTATTGCAGCACCTATGACCAGGCTGAGCCAGAATGGTGCTCAGTTCAGGTGGACTGAGGAGTGTGAGGAGAGATTTCAGAAGCTTAAGTCAGCTTTGACTACAACTCCGGTGTTAGTTTTGCCTACGAGTTCTGGTTCTTATACAATTTACTGTGATGCCTCGAGAGTTGGCCTTGGAGCGGTTTTGATGTAGGACGGTAGGGTGATTGCCTACGCGTCCAGACATTTGAAGGTGCACGAGAAGAATTATCCAGTGCATGATCTTGAGCTAGCAGCTATTGTCCATGCCTTAAAGATTTGGCGTCATTATTTGTATGGAGTGCATTGTGAGATTTTCACAGATCACCATAGTTTGCAGCATCTGCTTAAGCAGAAGGATCTGAATTTGCATCAGAGGATATGGTTGGAGCTTCTCAAGGATTATGACCTCACTATTCTATATCATCTGGGGAAGGCCAATGTAGTGGCCGATGCCCTAAGTCGCAGAGCGGAGAGTTTGGGGAGTCTAGCATACCTTCCAGCAGCAGAGCGACCTTTAGTACTTGATGTTCAGTGATGTTTTAGACTTAAATACCACACAAGAAGATAGGTTACTTTGTGTGGTACCCAATTTTCGAGTGTTGTCTCAGTAGAAGAACCTGGTTCTTCTTGGTGTTCCAACTACTACTATTGCGGAATAATAAAAAGCAGTAAAGTTAAACACAGAGATTTTTACATGGAAAACACCTGGCTCAAAAGGTGAAAACATCACGACCTACTCCTCAGTAGGATTTCTCAACTCTTCACTAAAAACTCTAAGCCAAACGGACTTATAAAATAAACTCTTTTGTAATTCTACGGATTAACTCTAATCCCTTTGTAGTAACTAGCCCCTAGCTAATTTCTACACACCTCAAGTTAACTCTAACTTGATCAATACGTACCTATTACAATTGCTTCTATGAAAGCTGAAAGATACAATATTAAAAGCTCCTACTACAATCAACTAGACTCAATAAATAATCAGATGGAACTGGTTTTCTAGTTGAATTATAGCCTTTGCATCACACAATGATTCTGCTAACAAAAATTAACTCTGGGAATTTTTCTTTCAGACTTTGATTCACTTCAGCTTTGTGTGTGTTGAATTTCAGAAGAAATACATCAAGTATTTATAGAGTCAGTCGTTGAGCTTCTCTTCCAATTCCAGTTCAACTCTACTTGGGTGAACCAATTCGAACCAAACTCAACTTCCTTTCTTTTATTACTTTCCTTGATGAATTCGACTTCAATTAATCAGATCAGTTTGCAACCTTTTCGCATTAGGAGACAATCTCTTGGTTCATTGATATTTCATATTCAAAACATCTCCTAAGCATATACGGTTCATGTGCCAGCTCGTCAGTTCACGATGTGTGCTCTGATGGACCTGGTTCAACTGGTCAGCCTTTTGTCAATCTTCAAAACTATGCAGTGACATGGGTCAACAAATTCCCCCTTTTTGATGATGACAAACTCTGTGCTTAATCCTGTATACACTTCAAAGAACTTTGTATGGTTTTGAGCAATAATCATAGAGAATCCAGGTTCATTAGGTTATAAATATCACATCTTTATATTTTTGAAAAGTTCAGCATACTGCACACTATCTTCCCCCTTTTGACATCATCGAAAATTTTTCAAAATGATATACTTACCAGTTTTATTAATTATTACTCATGGCCATTGAGGCAATTGCAGGTGCAAATCATGATTAATCAACACAAGAAACTAATAAATGTTATCTAACTCAGAAATTTNCATGGCCATTGAGGCAACTGCAGGTGCAAAGCATGATTAATTAACACAAGAAATAAACAAATGTTAGCTAACTCAGAAATTGAGACAAGTCAATAACTAAAAGCAAACTTCATTGATAAGAAACGATAATCAACCACACACAGAAAAACAAAAACAACCAGCTATGAGCAATAAAGAATAAAAAGAACTAGAACTGATAACTGGTCTTAAGATGGTTTAAGGAAGCTCTAAGAAGCCTAAGGATGGGAAGGTGCAGTGAAGGTTGTGGACTTGGATTGTAGGAGAGACAGCATCTGCTGAAGAACACCTTCATTCTTTTCTTTCTCCTTTGCTAATTCAGCTCTAAGAGCATCCCGCTCTTCTTCAACCTCAATCACACGAGACTTTAAGCGAAGGATCTCGATATCCTTAATCTCATTTTCTTGCACCAAAGTTCTAACTTTGTTGTTGACTGGTTGCTTCCTAGATGAACCAGGTTCATCCACAGGAACATTGGCATTGTAGTCACATGTAAGCAAAGTTTCCTTCCCAAAATAATCTTTGGCCGTAGCCATCTCAGCCTTCTTTACTGGAACCCCAAAATGTGCAAGCACTGCTGTCAGCATGAAGCCATAAGGAATTGCGTGTGGCTTGGTTCCGTTCACCACTCTGTCAAGGGGTTGGATGATAAAAGTTGTCCAATTAATTTGCTTTCCCCTGTACAAGCATTCCATCAATGTAAGATCCATATAATTTGCCATATGCCTTCTTTCTTATCTAGGCAGTAGGAACTTAATGACGAACTCAAAGAGTAGCTTGTGCTCAGGCTTCATCTCACTCTTGTAAACCGACCTGGGTTCAATATCCTTCTCACTATCACTAAAGAACCTGGTGATGTCGATTGCTGAGGCCATCCCATCTAGACAAGGACATCTCTGCCTTGTATAGTCCTCATATCCCTCACCTGGTATGTTAAGAATAACACCCAGTTCTTTGACATCAAAGGAAACCTCAATTCCTTTGACCATAGATGTGACCCTGCCTTCCTTGACACTTGCATTTCCCATAAACTCTACCAACTCTGCTCTTGCCAGCATGCCTTCCATGCGATGGACCAGGTCCTTCCAGCCTTGTACCTCCACAGTTTCCATAAGATACTGCATACCAGGCTCCTCTAAATCCTTCACCAGCTTTCCCTTTAGCATTGTTATTTTTCCAAACATGGTAACCCTGTCAGTCACCACTTCAATTTCCTTCTCCTCTTCTCCACTCCAATCTGCATCATCATCATAAACAACTTTCACTTTCTTTGGCTTGGCCCTGGTCATCTTAACAGACTTTGTTGGTAGGATAGACATCCTAGCTGACTTCTTTGAAGAAGCCTTAGCCTTTGTGGGTTTAGGTGTCTCAGCCACACCTGGAGCAGGTTGCTCCTCCTATTGGACCAGGACCAACCCTGTTTCTTCAATTTCAATATCCTCAACAGGCTCTTCAACTTTTTCTTTTCCTTTTTCTGCTCTCTTCTTCTTGCTCTCCTTCCGATCCTTTTCTATTTTTTCTTCTTCTTCTTCTCTTACAGTGCTACAAGTAGCTCCAACTTTTGGAGCAGAAACACCAGAAACTTCAGAAATTTTCCTTTTCTTTGAAGGAACTGGGTGAGTTGCCTTCTTGGGTTTCTGACTCCTTCTTCTCTTGGGGTTATAAGACTCTCCCAGTTTTCTCAACCTTTCTGCCAATGTTTCTTCCCCCGATGAACCAGGTTCATTTATATCTTTCTTCATACTTGCAAGACCTGCTGCAGCTTCCTCTACTATGCTTCCCCCTAAATCAATGACTTCTTCTCCCATAGTTTCAGGAATGGGAATACAAATAGCTAACATGGTACCATCCTCCCTAGATACCCTCACATCTTCTTCTCCCTCTCTCTCAAGAATTCTTTCTTTTCTCCCATCCTTCTTCCTTCCAGAGATTTCAACATCAATAACAGACCCTACTAACACGAATCTTTTATCAGCAGAAGTAAATTCAGAGCCGACTTCAAGATTACCTTTTTCAGAACTGGTTGAACCAAGTGCTTCTTCCTCATTAGCTGATTTAAATGATTCACTGGATGAATCTGACTTAGTACTTTTGTCTGCTTTAATAAGATCCTCCAAGAATTTTCCCTAGCCCCAGAAGCAACAGATTTTCGGGCAAGAACTTTAACACGACGATTCTTGGGGGCAGGATTAGGGTTTGGAGTGGGTTCAAGAACAGGCGTATTTTCAGGGGATGATGTAATTTCTGGTGATTCAGAACTGTAGATAGATGGATAATTGGAGACAGATTCATNCCCTATACAGAGGATAGGCTGGTTCGCTTAAAGAGAATCTTTTCTATGATCAGGTCCGAATCATGTTGTACATGAGCAGGCTCCGTAAGATCCAGTATAAGTGAACTAGATAAAACGGAATCAAGATTCCGTTTTATCTAGTTCACTTATAAGATTAAATAGTATGTAAATGTATTCATTTCCTCTGCATTGACACGATCAATACTACTATCGGAGTGAAACAAGGGATCTAAAGAAGAAGAGAGGCTAGACTATATTAGTAACAAGCAAACCTTGTATGTGTATCTCCAAATATTTTGGAGATAAATACCAATTAGAAGGTTCATTCTCTTCATAAAAAATAGGAGGTAGAACCAATAAAGATTTCTTTTTCGATTCATCCCTAACCCGACCCCTGCCACCTATAGGTAGTTTTAGACAAGTTTCTTTTGAAGTAGATCCGTAAAAAAGAATTCAGTCAAATTTTTCTTACAATGAACCATTCATATATCATATATGTGTATGTGTAAATACAGGTACCATATATATATTTTATATGGATATATGGATTCATTTGGTTCTTTTTATTCTTGGAACGGGTTCATTTATGGATTAGTACAGAGAATTAGTAATGAAACAAATATAGATAGAATCCTGCTCATATGTGACTGTAATTGAATTATTATATGGAGAAGAGTATGTACTTCATCAGTCAGATGAATCATCATAGATGAACTAGGTTCATCCTGTTTGAAATCATTAGATTGCCTCAATTTACAAAGATAGATAAATATTATTAGTATCCAGGAATCATATTAATACATGGCACAAGAGTATGGCAAAAAAGACATGATGCTGAGCAATTATTAATCTGATTAAGTACCTAAAAATTTTCTAGCCAAAAATTCATTTATATAAAAAAAATTCTTTCTCTTCAATCAGGTGATATTAATCATCCCTAATTCTAGCATGTTTCTCTCAAAATCCTCCCTACTAAGTGCTTTAGTGAATATATCAGCAATTTGATGATCAGTAGCACAAAATTCGATTGAGATCATTCTTTTTCATAGTTATCCCTTAGGAAATGGTGTCTAACATCTATGTGCTTAGTCCTTTTGTGATGAACCAGGTTCTTCATCATACTAATAGCACTAGTGTTATCACAAAATATAGGAATGCATCCCACATCAATACCAAAGTCCATGAGTTGTTGTTTGATCCATAACAACTGGGCACAACATGAGGCTGCAGCCACATATTCAGCCTCAGCAGTAGACAAGGCTACTGAATTTTGTTTCTTGGTAGCCCAAGACACAAGGCATGAACCCAAAAAGTGAGCCATACCTGAAGTACTTTTCCTGTCAACCAGGAATCCTGCATAATCAGCATCAGCATATCCTACAAGGTCGAAATTACTACCTTTAGGATACCAAAGGCATAAATCAGTGGTGCCTTTCAAATATCTCAAAATTCTCTTTACTGTAGTGAGGTGGGACTCCTTTGGATTTGCCTAAAACCTAGCACATAATCCCTCGCTGGTAGTGAGATACAATAGAGACCCAATCATTCTTCTATATAGCTTCTGATCAACATATGAACCAGGTTCATCCATATCCAATTTTGTAGTTGTGGCTATGTGAGTGTCTATTTCTTTTGAGTCTTCCTTTTTAAATTTCTTGAGAAATTCTTTCACATACTTTTGTTGGTGGATCATTATTCCATTTGGGTTTTGCTTAATTTACAAGCATAAGAAAATGTTTAGCTCACCCATCATGCTCATCTCAAACTCACTTCCCATTAGCATAGCAAATTCCTTGCTCAATTTCTCAGAAGTCGCTCCAAATATGATATCATCCACATATATTTGCACAACCAGAAGATCCTTACCTTTTTCCCTTAAGAACAAGGTACTATCAATTCTGCCTCGTTTGTACCCATGTTCTAGCACGAATTTTGATAATCTTTCGTACCATGCTCTTGGTGCCTGTTTGAGACCATATAGAGCCTTGTCGAGTTTGTATACGTGGTCAGGTGACTCCTTGCTTTCAAAACCTGGAGGCTGCTTGACAAATACATCTTCCTTCAGATAGCCATTGAGAAAGGCACTCTTAACATCCATCTGATGAAGAGTGAATTCCATGTGTGCAGCAAATGCTATAAGAAGTCTGATTGCCTCCAGTCTTGCCACAGGGGCAAAGGTCTCATCATAGTCAATTCCTTCTTCTTGACTATATCCTTGAACAACTAATCTTGCCTTATTCCTTGTAACAGTTCTATCCTCATCGAGCTTGTTCCTGAAGACCCATTTGGTGCCAATTACAGATCTATCCAATGGCCTAGGTACCAAGTGTTGTAGTTGACTTCTTTCAAACTTATTCAGCTCTTCTTGCATGGCATTTACCCAATCAGCATCTTGTTGGGTTTCCCCAATGTTCTTTGGTTCGATCATGGATAGAAAGGCATCAAATGCACACAGATTTTTCAAGGATGATCTTGTCTTGATTCCAGATATCAAATCTGTTATGATGTTCTCAAGAGGGTGAGAACTCTGATATCTGTGTGGCTTAAGTACCAGTTGTTCATTCCTAGATGATTCCATGATATCTTCTTGCTGTAGAGCAGGATCAGGGCCAAGTTGCATATGTTGAGTTCCCCTTGTCATGATGCTTAGGGTAGTTGAACCTGGTCCATCACCTGTTCCACCTTTCATGCTTTCTTCAGTGTGATCACTGCTTCTTACCTGTCCAAGCTCCTCATCTTCAGGTTCCTGTCTCTCAACAAGAATGTTAGTTTCATCAAAGACAACATGTATACTTTTTTCTACACACATAGTTCTTTTAGTATACACTTTATAAGCTTTACTATGTGATGAATATCCCAAGAATACTCCCTCATCACTTCTGGGGTCAAATTTTCCTA
>ML353879.1:0-38545 GCA_005239505.1 Nicotiana paniculata | reverse complement strand
AGAGGTCTAGTCATGCATCTATTGATTATGTAGCAAGCAGTATTTATTGCTTCAGCCTAGAAGCTGTGAGGTAGTTTGCTAGATAAGAGCATGGTTCTTGCCATGTTTTCAAGAGTTCTATTTTTCCTTTCAACAACCCCATTTTGCTGTGGGGTTCTAGGAGCAGAAAAGTTATGATTAACACCATGTTCATCACAGAACTCAGCAAACTTAGCATTCTCAAATTCAGTACCATGGTCAGATCTTATTGATGCCAGTTGATGTCCTAATTGATTTTGAGTTTTCTTGACAAATGAGGTGAACATATAAAATGCTTCATCCTTAGATGTCAGTAATAAGGTCCAAGTGAACCTTGAATAATCATCAACTATCACCATTACATATCTCTTACCTCCTCTACTCAGAGTTCTCATAGGACCACATAGATCCATATGAACCAGTTCCAATGTCCTGGTGGTACTGACTATTTTCTTACTTTTGAAAGAGGACCTTACCTACTTCCCCTAGCACAAGCCTCACAAACTTTGTCCTCCTTGAACTTAATGTTAAGAAGTCCTACCACTAAGTCCTTAGAGACTAGTTTTTTAAGCTGAGTTAGACTCGCATGACCAAGTCATTTGTGCCACAGGAGGGATCACTATCCAACACACTTAGGCAAGTGAGTTCATTTTCAGACAGTGTGGATAAGTCTATGACATATATGTTTTTCATTCTTTTTCCCTGCAAACCAATCTTGTCAGTAAGAAGGTTAATCACAAAGCAATTTGTGGAAGTAAAAGCAACCAGGTTACCTCTGTCACACAGTTGTGATACACTGATCAGGCTATATTTCAAGCCAACTATTAGATACACATGTTCAATGGATCGTGTGTCATCCTTACCTACCTTACCAACCCCAATAATTTCACCTTTTCTTTCCGTTTCCAAAGGAGACATTTCCTCCTTTGAGACTTTCAAGTGAAAGGAACTATTCCATGTTCCCAGTCATATGCTTTGAGCAGCCACTATCCAAATACCAAATTTGGCTTCCTCCTCTCACTTGAACCTACAAAAGAATCAACGGTTAGTTTTAAGAACCCAAACTAGTTTGTCCTTTTCTATGAGAGAATGGATGAATCAAATATTTCCTGGCCCAATTTGGTAGCCAGTTTTTCCTTTTTATAAACCTCTCATTTTTTCGACTGGCCTGCTCTTTTGCAGTACACTCATATTTGTAGTACTCAGTCTTACCGCAATGGGTGCAGATTTTATTCTTAGGGAGAGTGAGATACTTGCTTTTGGGATCCCACTTGGGCAATTTACTTCCAAAGCCAATCCCTCTCCTGTTTCTACTATGATTCTCTTGAAGCCATATCAGGGCATCAGAGGATTTATTTCATTTACAAGTTTGATCTAATTCATGTTTGACTTTGCCAAGTTCTTCATTAAGAGTTCTTATCTGTTCATACTTGGCATACATCTTATCATTTAGTTTTCCCACGTTTTCTTCTAACATGATATGAGAATAATCAACAACCTTTTTACTGGATCCTAGCTTTAGCTTTAAGTTTTCAGATTTTAGTTCTAGAATCTCAGTTTCAAGTGGATGAACCTAGTT
The DNA here is from genome assembly GCA_005239505.1 of Nicotiana paniculata. Classification (NCBI taxonomy): domain Eukaryota; kingdom Viridiplantae; phylum Streptophyta; class Magnoliopsida; order Solanales; family Solanaceae; genus Nicotiana; species Nicotiana paniculata. The sequence continues at coordinate 36,948 of ML353879.1, read as the reverse complement.
CAACAAGTCGGTGTTTTTCTTTTCAGATTCACTGACTCTGATTTCCAGGTTCATGCACTTTGCTTTTAGCATCGCACATTCTTTAGATAGTTGATCCTTCTCTTTGGTTGTTTCCTCAGAATCATCTACGAAATCAAGTATCAACTCGGAGAGTTTTTCCTTAGATAGGAACTTTACTTTGTTTTTAAGATGGGAGATACTTACCTCTGGTTCTTCATGTGATTCCTTGTCAGATTCTCCAATTTCCATGAGCGCCTGATCTTCAGTCTCCCCATCTTCTGATTCTTCATCTGGACCTTCCCCCCAAGCAGCAACCATAGCCTTTGTTGTGGTTGTCTTGGGTTGAACCTGTTCCTTCCACCTGTTCCTTCTCTCATATCTTTCTTTTTTCCACTCTACTTCCCACTGAGGACAGTTTTTAATGAGATGGTCAGTCTTACCACATTTATAGCATCCCTCGTTGGTTGGCCTTTCTGGAGCTTTTGCTTTGTTGTAGTTTCCTCCTCTAGAGATGTCCTTCTTCCTTATGAGAAAGTTTCTGAATTCTTTGGTGATCATGGTCATCTCATCATCCTCCAGATCTACTCCCTCATTGATTCTTAGTTCTATACTCCTCTCCTTCTTTGGACCATCCCTCTTCATTGTCTGCCTTCTCAGTTCATAGGCAGTGAGGTTTCCAATCAGCTCATCCAATCTCAGGGTTGCCATATTTTTGGATTCCTGGATAGCAGTGATTTTGCTTTCCCAGGAAATAGGCAAGACCCTTGTTAGGATCTTCTCAACCCTGTCCTCTTCAAGAATGACTCTTCCAAGAGACTTCAGTTCATTAGTCAAGGTTGTGAACCTTGTGTACATCTCTTGGATAGTCTCTCCTTCTTTCATAGTGAAGTTTTCATACTGAGAGTATAGTAGAGTACCTCTTGACCTTTTTACCTGAGGTGTTCCTTCATGGGCTACTTGCAAGGTATCCCAAATCTCTTTGGCAGTGGTGCAGCTTTGGATTCTGCTGTACTCGTCTGGACCTAGTCCACACACTAGCCACTTTTTGGCCTTTGCATTCTTCTCCCATTTCTTTAGATCCTCTGTAGTGCAATCATCTCTTGTCTTTGGTATATCTATACCTTCAACAGTCTTCATCGTGGTATCTAGGANCCAATTGATGTTTTAGACTTCAATACCATACAAGAAGATAGGTTACTTTGTGTGGTACCCAATTTTCGAGTGTTGTCTCAGTAGAAGAACCTGGTTCTTCTTGGTGTTCCAACTACTACTGTTGCGAAATAATAAAAAGCAGTAAAGTAAAAACACATAAATTTTTATGTGGAAAACACCTGGCTCAAAAGGTGAAATAACCACGACCTACTCCTCAGTAGGATTTGCTCAACTCTTCACTAATAACTCTGAGCCAAACGGACTTACAAAATAAACGTTTTTGTAATCCTAAGGATTAAATCTAATACCTTTGTAGTAACTAGCCCCTAGCTAATTTCTGCACACCTCAAGTTAACTCTAACTTGATCAATACGTACCTATTACAATTGCTTCTACGAAAGCAGAAAGATACAATATTAAAAACTCCTACTACAATCAACTAGACTCAATAAATAATCAGATGGAACTGGTTCTTCTAGTTGAATTGTAGCCTTTGCATCACACAATGATTCTGCTAGCAAAAATTAACTCTGGGAATTTTCTTTTCAAACTTTGATTCACTTCAGCTTTGTGCGTGTTGAATTTCAGAAAAAATACATCAAGTATATATAGAGTTTGTCGTTGAGCTTGTCTTCCCATTCCAATTCAACTATACCTGGGTGAACCAATTCGAACCAAACTCAACTTCCTCTCTTTTGTTACTTTGCTTACTGAATTCGACTTCAATTAATCAGATCAGTTTGCAACCTTTTCGCATTAGGAGACAATCTCTTGGTTCATTGATATTTCATATTCAAAACATCTCCTAAGAATATACGGTTCATGTGTCAGATCGTCTGTTCACGATATGTGCTCTGATGGACCTGGTTCAACTGTTCAGCCTTTTGTCAATCTTCAAAACTATGCAGTGACATGGGTCAACATTCAGGCTTTAGCAGGTCAGTTGGTCAGATTGGATCTACCAGAGCCCCTGCGGGTATTGTCTTGTATAGCCTCCAGATTCTTCTCCTTATGATCAGATTAGAGCACGCTAGTATGATGATCCACACTTGCTCGTTCTTCCGGACACGGTCCGTCGTAATGATGCCAGGGATGTGGTTATTGGTGATGATGGGTTCATGAGGATTCAGGGCCGGATTTTCTTGCCCAATGTGGATGGACTTCGAGACTTGATTCTAGCTGAGGCCCATAGTTCGCGGTATTCCATCCATCCAGGTGCCGCGAAGATGTACCAGGATCTGAGACAACATTATTGGTGGAGGCAGATGAAGAGGGATATTGTTGAGTTCGTGGCTCGGTGTCTCAACTGTCAGCAGGTCAAGTATGAGCACCAGAGACTAGGTGGATTACTTCAGAGATTAGATATTATGGAGTGGAAGTGGGAGTGGATCACCATGGACTTTGTACTTGGGCTTCCACAGACCTCAAGGAAGTTCAATGCTATATGGGTTATTGTGGATCGGCTGACCAAGTCCGCGCCTTCATTCCTATTGGTACTACTTATTCTTTGGAGCGGTTAGCTGAGATTTACATCAGGGAGATTATCCGATTGCATGGGGTTCCAGTTTCTATCATTTCTGACAGAGGTACTCAATTCACATCTCAGTTTTGGAGAGCCATGCAGAGGGAGTTAGGTACTCGGGTTGAGTTGAGCACAACATTTCATCCTCAGACCGATGGGCAGTCGGAGCATACTATTCAAATTTTGGAGGATATGTTGCATGCCTGTGTCATTGATTTTGGGGGTTCATGGGACCAGTTTCTGCCACTCGCGGCGTGTGCATATAATAATAGTTATCAGTCGAGTATCCAGATGGCTCTGTATGAGGCTTTATATGGTAGGAGGTACAGATCTCCGGTTGGTTGGTTTGAGTTGGGCGAGTGTAGGCTATTGGGCACAGATTTGGTTTAGGATGCATTGGGTGAGGTGGAGTTGATTCAGGAGCGGCTTCGTACGACGCAGTCTAGGCAGAAGAGTTATGCGGACCGGAAGGTCCGAGATGTGTCTTTCATGGTTGGAGAGAAGGTGCTGCTGAAGATGTCACCCATGAAGGGTGTTATGAGGTTCGAGAATAGGGGAAAGCTGAGTCCCCGATTCATTGGGCCATTTGAGACGCTTCAGAGGATTGGGGAGGTAGCTTATAGACTTGCCATGCCTCCCAGCTTATCGAGTATTCACCCGGTGTTCCATGTTTCTATGCTCTGAAAGTATGTTGGTGACCCGTCTCATGTTTAGGACTTCAGCACGATTCATCTCGAGGGTGATATGTATACGAGGTAGATCCAGTGGCTATTTTGGGTCGTCAGGTCAGAAAGCTGAGGTCTAAGGATAAAGCTTCAGTGAAGGTTCAGTGGAGAGGACAGCCGGTGGAGGATGCCACCTGGGAGACCGAGCGGGAGATGCAGAGCAAATATCCTCACTTATTTGAGACTCCAGGTGTGTTTCTAGACCCGTTCGAGGACGAACGTTTGTTTAAGAGGGGGAGGATCTAACGACCCGGCCGGTCGTTCCGTGAGATTAGTACTGTTTCCCCTGTTTCTGATTTATCATATGTTGCTTAACCTATTTTTGTTGTGTTGGATCGATTGGTTCGGGTTCGGAGTGGTCGTGGTGAGAACTGAGACACTTGGTCTCTTAAATTGGCTTAATAATTGGAAAAGTCAACTCGGATTTGACTTAATGGTAAACGGACTCGAAATGTATATTTTATGGCTCGAATAGCTTCGTTAGGTGATTTGGGACTTAGGAGTGTGTTCGGAATGAAGTTTTGATGTCCGGTGTAGAATTAGGCTTGAATTGGCGAAAGTTAGTTTTTGGCGATTTCCTGTCGGCATGGGAAAATAGGCTATCGAGATCGGAACGGAATTCCAGAAGTTGGAGCAGGTTCGTGATGTCATTTTGGATATGTGTGCAAATTTTCAGGTCAATCGGATGTGTTTTGGATGGTTCCGGCATCCTTGGTGAAATTTAGAAGTTTTAAAGTTCATAGGCTTGAATTGATATGATTTTGGTGTTTTTGAGTTGTTTTTGGTGTTTCGAAGGCTCAACTAAATTTGCATGATGTTATGGGATGTGTTGGTATGTTTGATCGGGGTCCCGAGGAGCTCGGGATTGATTTCAGATGGTTAACGGAGGTTTGGACTTAGGAATTTGAAGCAAAATTATTGTTGGTGCCATTTTACAAGTGTGACCGCACCTGTGGATGGAGAACCACAGGTGCGGGCCCGCAGAAGCGGAAGAGAATCCGCAGATGCAGAATTTGGGCAGCTCAGTGAGGGACCGCAGATGCGGACGTGGGACCGCACCTGCGGAGTCGCAAGTGCGGAAATGGAGTCGCAGGTGCGGAATTTGGACTTAAAGTGACTTTTTGCAGGTGCACAGGAAGGGGTCTGCAGGTGCGAGATTCTGGCCGCAGGTGCGGTTTAACTGGGCAGGACGTATAAATATGTGCCTCCGCGAAATTTTGGCATTTTTATTTAATTTTGCATGTGGGTTGAGTCAATTTGAGAGCAATTTGAAGGAGGATTTCGAGGGTCTTCTGTGGAGGTAAGTTTCTCGGACTATAAACTTGATTCTATGTTATTATGTGACGGATTAGGCTTGGAATTAGTGGATTAAATGGCATAAATTGGGGGTTTAGGGCTTGAGAAATTGAGACTTATAATTAAGGAATTTAGGGGTTGTTTCTGGTCGGATTTTGATGCATTTTATATGCATAGACTCATGAAAGGATGAGGATTCTTGTGATGCAATTTTTATCAAATTTTGAGACGTGGTCCCGGGGCTCGGGTTTGGCCAATTTCGGGAATTGTGCCTAAAATTGATAGTTATTTATTGGGCCTTGTTTATTTAGCGTATATTGATGATGTTAATCTAGTTTTGGTTAGATTTGGAGAAATCGGGAGCCGACTCGAGGGGCAAGAGCATCGTGGATTAGTATTTTGGCCCGGGTGGAGGTAAGTAATGACTATAAATTTTGTCTTGAGGGTATGAAACCCCAGACTTCGTATTTTCTCACTAATTTTTAGAGTGGTGCACATGCTGGATGGCGAATGTGTGGCGTGCACTGATTTTTGGATTTGGACTTGATCCCTTCCGCGGAAACTATTGTGTTGCGTATTTTACTCTAAATCATATGTTAAATTGTGTTCCAAAACATTGCTATGTTTGGGATGTAAGCCACGTTTGGGGCCTTGCACCGACATGTTTAGACCCCTTGGAAGATTTTTACTTCTATTTCCTCACTATGTTGATTTATGATTTACACTCATCATATTATGCTTAACTGTTTTCGAAACTCAGCTTTATTTACACTGTTTGAGTTATAAAATGATATTTTGGGTCGAGTACCCCATTTTACTAATAGCCCGAGGGGCTTACTGAGAGTTTTTGACTGAGTGAGGTCGAGGGCCTGATTGTGAGGATATGAGATACCACGAGGTGGTTTGATTTTAGCGCTTGGGCTGAAGGAGCCCCCCCAGTGAGCGTAGGTACCTACTGAGTGCGAGTGCCGAGTGACGAGTGATTGGGAGGCATGAGTGACAGTGAGGTTTCCCGATGGGCTGATACTGAGTGATTGTGAGGTATGCTGAGTGATGTTCTGCCCGAGGGGCGATTTATGATTCATGTTTTGGCCCGAGCGGCTATTTATGATTTATTTCATTTTACACTAAACTCTTCAGGTATTTTATTTCTGAAATTGTTAAAAAACATATTTTTTCAAAGGATTTTACTGAAGTTGGCTTTTAAAGCATATTGATTATATATATATATATATATATATATATATATATTGTTGGAAGGAAAGGTTGTGCTTATTGTGAACTGATGATTTGATCTTATGTGTTTCTTACTGCTTAGACTTGATTTATTTTCATTACTACTGAATTGGCGTACTATTACTCCCTGCACCCCTGTGTGCAGATACAGGTGCTGGTACTGAGCGTTAGTCATCTATTTCCATGCGGAGCCGGAGTCGGGACAGAGAGGTAACTGTTCAGCGTCTGCAGCATCTTTGTTTCCCTTTTCTTATTTTGTACTTAGTTCTTCGTTCCGAGATTTTGTATTATGATAGTAGAATTTTTGGTAGTATCCTTAGATGCTCATGACATGTTGGCTCCGAATCTTAGGGATGGTTTTAGACTGTTTAGCTGTTTGTTTTGCTTAACAGATTCAGTAATTTATATATGTTTATGAAATTGGAAGTATGTGATTATTGGCTAGCCTAGTTCCACGATAGGCGCCATCACGGCCGGTTTAGGATTTGGGATCGTGACACACATTTTCCCTTTTTGATGATGAAAAACTCTGTGCTTTTTATAAGCTTAGGCCCTGTTTTAACTCAGCTCAACATCAATATAATGTTAGAACATTTTACCTTTTTATCACTTATCATCTGGCACCAGGTTCATTAGGTTATAAACATCACTGTTCAAAGTGTAAGTACAACCTTTTCCCCCCTTTGGAATCACCAAAAAGTTGCATAAATATGTAAGATAACCAGATTTTAAAAATTACTCATGGCCACTTGGGCTACTTCAAATGCAATCATGGATTTAATCATCATATATCCATCTAAGGTTATTAGCCATCTAAGAAATATCAACAAATAGTTAGAGCAAAAGGCAATGAATTTTATTGATTAATAATATCCTACCACAAAGCATAAGAAGAGATAAAGACATTGGAACATGAGAAAAAGAAACAAAAAAAAAATCCGAACTGGGTCACTGGTTGATCTACACTAGGCTAGGAGGCTTAAGGTTGGGAAGGACCATGTTCTTGGTACTTGGCTTGGAGTAGTTTCAGCATATATTGAAGAATTCCATCATTCTTCTCCATTTCTTTTGCCAGCTCATCTCAGAGAGCATCTCTCTCAGTCTCCACTTCTGCCAACCTCTTCTTCAGCCTATTAATCTCAACATCCTTAGCCCCACTTTCTTGCACCCAAGGCTCGCACTATGCTATATACTGGTACCTTTTTGGATGAACCAAGTTCTTTGGTAATGGTTTGGACTTCATAGTCACAAGCAGTTAAAGTGTTATCCCCAAAATGATCCTTGCTTGTACCAACTTCCCGTTTCTTGATGGGTGCTTTGAAGAGTGCAAGTACAACCGTGAGAATAAAGCCATAGGGTATGACATGAGTCTTGGTACCATTTAGAACCCTATCAAGAAGTTGGATTATGAATCCAGGCCAATTGATTTGGCTCCCACTGTCCAAACATTCCATAAGGACCAGGTCCATGAATATGGCAATGTGCCTTTTTTCCTGCCTTGGCATCACACATTTGTTTACAAATTCGAACGGTACTTTGTGAGGTGGCTTCATCTCACTTTTATAAATATCCTTGGGCTCAAGTTCCTCTTCATTGTCACCAAATTTCCTAGTAATGGCAAGGGCAGTAGGGAGATTCTCCAGACTTAGCCATTTGAGCTTCTTATAATCATTGTACCCTTCAGCAGGTACACCCAAGATCTCTCCCGGCTCTTTCTCATCAAAAGTCGTTGTCACCCCCTTTACCACCCTTTTACCACCTGGTGACCCTACCATCCTTGATCTCACAATTAGCCATAAACTCCACGATTTCAGTTCTGGCCAGCCTTCCATCCATCTGAAGGACCATGTCCTTCTAGCCTTGCAACTGTAACTTCTCTAGAAGCATTACCATTCCTTCCTTCTTCAAGTCCCCGAGGAGTATGCCTTTCAAGATAGTTCTCTTTCTAAATTTTACCATTTTGTCCTTCTCAGCATCAGAGTCATCTTCTTCTTCTTCCTCTCCACTCCATTCTTCTTCCTCCACAATTCTCACTTTTCTTGATTTCACAGCAAACCTGGATTTTAGCCAAAGTGGATGGTTCAGCGGACTTTGACTTTGAAACAGGCGTCTTTGTGGAAGTCCTGGCTTTCTTAGCTTTAAGAGTCAGAATATACACTTTTTTCGTCTCATCTTTATCCCAAAGGACCAGGTCCATCTCATTAATTTCAACAGGCTCAACTACCTTCTTCTTTCCCTTAGCGACAGCTTTTCTTTTACTTTCTTCTAAGGCCTTCTCTAGTTCAGCCTAACTCTACTTCTTCTGACTCCTTGTAGCTCTTCCTTTTGTTGGAGGAATTTCTACAGGGATAGAAGATGCAACTTTTGTTTTCTTGTTTTCCCTAGCAGTGCTAGGGGTTTTAACTCCTGAACTTCCTTTCTTCTTTGGATTGTAACTCTCAGTCACCCTTTTCAGTAGGCCTGCGAGGGTTTCCTGTTCAGATGGAATAGGTTCATCAACATTCTTCCGTAGTCGAACTATCCCCTCAGCAGCTTCTCCAGACCCACTCCCCCTTGTTTCTCTCACACTTCCTTTACTCTAGTAGATTCCTCACTCCAAACTACCATAGCACCTCATTTTTTAGTTAGACCAACAGGGATGGGTGAAGAACCAACCACTCCTTTTCCCATACCCCTCACAGTACTCCGAACACCCTCACTCTCTTTTTCTTTTCTTTTTCATTTTTATCACCAACCCTTCCAGCCATAGATTCTACCAGCACAATCCTATTCTCTAAATTTGTAGAAACCTCAAAAATAGTTTCAGGAGTAACTTTAGGGCCAGATGTTACCCGTTCTGTCTCAGAAGAAACTCTTTCTTCCCCCTCAGTAGCAGATTTGAATGATTCATCATATTTCTGGGTTTCTTCTTCCCTGCCCATTTTTAATTATTCATTTATTTTATTGATCTGCTCTCCCCCAGCGACAAACTTGCGAGCCATCATTTTTACCCTTTTCTTAGAGGTTGGAGTGGTTGAAGAGGGTGATAGAAGGTGTGGAAGTGATTTGCCGGGGTGGTGATGAAGGATTCTCAGAGGTATTTGCCATTTCTGTGCTTGGTTATGAAAGAAAACGAATTAGAGTATGTTTGAAAGATGAGAAAAGGTGGAGAGTATTTTGACGGCTTTGAGAAGGTGAAGTGAAGAAGACACTAAGCGTAATTAATTTAAAGAGGAGTGTTTAATTGGGTAATGGCAGCCTTTCAGAAGTCTAATCAAACTGAATTTCTGTTTGAAAAGACGTTGGCGATTATCCCTAGAATCTAGGCGCTTAATGCAGTTAGGACTTCTTTTGAACGAAACCGGTTCATTTTGTAACGAATAAGTCCAAAAAGTATTTAGGATTAGATGGGACTCTTTTTTTAATCATGATCCAAATATAATTATTCCAAATTATGCAGAGTGTAGAATACATACTAAGTAATCTTGATGAACCAGGTTCTTCACTGAGAAATCTCTCGTGTATGTCTGAATTTTCCAAAAAAATACAGATAATATCATTAGATATTAATGAGTCATTTTAGCACATGGCACAAGAGTATACTATTGAAAGTATGAGACTGAGCAAAATCTAATGTAATTATGTACAAAATTTACAGATTTTCTAACCAAAAAAATCATTTATTTTTTAATTTTTTTTTCGTTTGTGAATTTTCAACGGGTCCTTTTAGGTGATCTTAATAATCCCTAATTCTAACATGTTCCTTTGAAAGTTATTTCTACTTAAAACTTTTGTGAAGATGTCAGCTATTTGCCTGTCAGTAGCACAAAATTCCACAGTGATCAAACCTTTTTCATAATTGTCCCTCAAAAAGTGATGCCTAACATCTATGTGCTTAGTTCTCTTGTAACGAATCAGGTTCTTGGTCATACTAATTGCACTAGTGTTATCACAAAAAATGGAGATACAACCAACATCAATTTCAAAGTCCATTAATTGTTGTTTGATCCACAACAATTGAGCACAACATGAAGCAACATCAACATACTCAACAACAGTAGATAAGGATACATAATTTTGCTTTTTGGTGGCCCAAGACACAAGATATGAGCCAAGAAAGTGTGATGACCCAAAGGGTCTTCTTATGAATTAAAACCCTATCTCGAGCTCATTAGCCTTAAAAATATTAATTTTTAATTACCTCGATTAGCGTGTACAGTCCGGATGCGAAACCGGAAAGCTATTATGTGAAAATATATGAAATAATAAATTTTGAGAGTTAAATTTGATTTTAGTTGACTTCGGTCAACATTTTGAGTAAACGGACTCCAATCTGTGTTCCGACAATCCCCCAAGGTCCGCAGTAAAACATGGGACTTGGGCGTATGCCTAGAATGGAATTCTGAGGTCCCTAACCTTAGAAATTAATTTTTGAAGAAAATTGTTTTTGTTGGATTATTAAGGAAATAAAGAAATGAACTAATGCGAGAAATCGTTGGTATTGGGCCCGTATTTTGGTTCCCGTGCCCGGTACAGGTTTGTTATGGCATTTAAGTCCTATCTGTGAAATTTGGGTGAGAATTGGAATTTATTTGACGTGATTCGGACGCCCGGATGAGAAAATAGTGAAATTGAAGTGTTCTTGAGAAAATCATGAGTTTTGAGGTTAAATTCGTAGTTTTTGATGTTATTTTGATGATTTGATCGTACGAGCAAGTCCGTATGATGTTTTTAGACTAGTGTGGATGTTTGGTTTGGAGCCCCGAGGGCGCGAGTGAGTTTTGGGTAGGCTAGATAGTGTTTAGACTTAGAAAAATCTCAGTTGTGCATCTGGTGTCTATCACCAGGCCTCTGATCTCGCAATTGTGAGACCAGGCTTCGCAATTGCAAGGTCTACAGGCCTGGGAAATGCGATGATTTTGTCGCAAATGCGAAGAAGGCCTGGGAAGTCCAACCTTGCAAATGCGACGCACTGGCCGAAATTGCAAAGGCCTCCATATGTCGCAAATGCGAAGGCAGCATAAATTTTGAAGGGTTCGCAATTTCGAACCCCTTATCGCAATTGCAATAACTGCAACCTGTTAAGCGAGATTTTAGGCGGGATTTTCACCCATTTTTCAATTCTCCCAAATCATTGGTAAGTGATCTCTAACTAATTCCTTTCAACCCTTAATAATATTTACAAGATTTCTTCATAAAATCTAGAGTTTTCATGGTAAAAATTGGGATTTTTGGATAGAACTTAGGAATTTCGAAATTTGGAAATTTAGACCTTGAATTGAGGTCGGATTCCAAAACCAATTGTATATCCGGGCTCAGGGGAGAATGGGTAACGGGTTTTGGTCTGAACCTCGAGTTTAGACCAAGCGGGCCCGGGGTCGATTTTCGTCTTTTGGTAGGTAAACCATGATTTTCCGTTAAAGTTAATGCCTTTAGCAATAATTAATGATATTGAACCAATTGTGATTAGATTTGAGCGGGTTAGAGGCAAATTCTAAAGGAAAAGTTGTGCTTGAGCAGTGAATTGCTTGTGAGATCGGGGTAAGTGTTTGGTTTAACCTTGACTTGAGGGAATAAGAATCCCAAACTTAAATGCTAGGTGGAATTGCATGTGAGTGGTGTATAGGTAAGCTGACGAGTATCTATGCACCACCAACTTATATGTTCAACATGATCCCTTCCCCGTTTCCAATTTATTTGTTCTCAGGCTTAATTGTATATGATCATTGATGCTCCTATGTCTACTTGTTTTTGTCAGCTTGTTGTTAAGTATTGTTTCAAGTATTTTGGAAGTGTTAGTCGTTCCCTTGGCTTCATTGTGATACATAAAAAGGTGAGCTGGTTGACAATGTTTTACTATATATTCTGGTTGGTTTCATTGTGAAATGATAATGGATGAAGTTTATGAATAGTATAACTTTCTGTGTACAATTGTTGAGACATAAATATTGTGAAAGACATTTGACCTAAATTGTGAAATCTCTTTCTATAAATAAAGAGATGTGATTGTTTGGTGGGAGCGGGTTGCACGCCACAAAAATGAGTGATAAGGGTCGACAGGTGGGACCGGGTTGCACGCTGTAACAGAAAAAATAAGGGTGATATATATACAGGGAGGAGAAATAAGGGTGGACAGGTGGGAGCGGTTTGCGCGCCGCAACAAGGAGCAATAAGGGAGGATATTCATGTTTTACTGATTTTTAAACATAAAGAATGGAATACTCACTGTTTTATTATTGTCATTTCATATTCTGCACTTACGGTTATTTTAAACTGAAACTTGGAAATTTTTGTGAGAATTGGTTATAGTTGTAGAACTAGAAGAGTTAACCGAGTTGTTTTATTTATTTGTTGCAAGTACTGTTTAATTTTCTATTAGTTCCGTTCTTGCCTTATTATACATTGTATCCAGATTATGTTATAAATGCCCCGCCATAGCCTCGTCACTACTTCGTCGATGTCAGGCTCGTCACTTACCAGTACATGGGGTCGGTTGTACTGATGCTGCACTCTGCACTTATTGTGCAGATCCAGGTACCGGCCAGCGCTGATTCTTTGAGCAGTTGTTGAGCATTCACACGGAGACACGAGGTAGATCTGCTGGCATTCGCAGATTCCTGGAGTCTTTCTCTTATTAATTAGATTGATGTTTTAGTTCATTCAAAATAGAGATATATTTTTTTCAACCAAATACTTGCAGTATTCTTAGTAGTTCATGAATTATGACACCAGACCCTGGGTAGTTCAATATTAGCATTAGTTTCGTGGTTTCGTTTCGTTACTTAATTATTATTGATCTCATTGGTGGAATAGTAATAGATTTTGCACTCATTTTAAAGTGTTTACTTATGTATAAATAGATTTGTAAAAGAATTCGGTTAGCTAAATTTTAACAGTGGCTTGCCTAGAAAGTATGGTGTTAGGAGCTATCATAATCCCGAGGGTTAGGAATTTGGATCGTGACAATTTGGTATCAGAGCACTAGGTTGCCTAGGTCTCAGAATTCACGAACAAGCTTAATAGAGTCTGAAGGATCGGTACGGAAACGTCTGTACTTATCTCTTAGAGGATATAAAGTTAGGAACAAACTCATTTTACTTCTACTATGTCATGCGATTCTTGTTATCTCTCATACTGATTGAACTCTTTTATTCTCTCGCAGATGGCGAGAACACGTGCTTCCTCTTCCGCTGACCAACAATACGGCCCTCCAGCAGCAGTAGCTCCTACTAGGGGCAGAGGCCGAGGCCATGTCAGAGGTCGACGCAGGGGCAGGACTCAGCCCATTGCTCAGACAGTAGCCCCACCTACGGAGCCCCAGATAGATATTAATGAGGGGGCTCCAGCTCAGACCGTTCCAGCAGGACCAGCTTAGGTCCCAGAGGGGTTTATTGCTACCCCGGTACTTCAGGATGCTTTGATCCGATTGGTGGGCCTTATGGATGGTGTAGCCTAGACTAGCGCACTCCTAGTGGCAGCGACCGTATCTCAGGCTGGAGTGGGGGTCCAAACTCCTGCTAACCACACTCCTGATCAGACTACTCCACATATTCAGACCCCAGCAGCCAATCCAGCTGGGGTAGTTCAGCCAGTCGCTACAGCACCGATTGTTGATGGAGCAGCTATGTCCTCCGATTCTTTGTGGAGACTGGACATGTTTATCAAGCTTTTCCCTGTTCATTTAAGTGGTGCTACTTCAAAGGATCCTCAGGAATATCTTGATAGTTGTCATGAGGTTCTTCATAACATAGGTATTTTGGAGACCAATGGGGTCGACTTCGCCGCTTTTCAGATGACTGGTTTCGCCAAGAAATGGTGGAGGGATTATTTGTTGACTAGACCGGTAGGGTCACCTGTTCTAACTTGGGATCAGTTTTCGCATCTCTTTTTGGAGAAGTTTCATCCTATCACTACTATAGAGGAGCGCTGCCATCAGTTTGAGTGTCTTCAGCGGGGCAGCATGACTGTCACCCAGTATGAGACTCGCCTCGTGTATTTGGCTAGACATGTTATTCTTTTGTTGCCCACGGAGAGAGAAAGGGTCAGGAGATTTATTAAAGGACTTGCTCAACCGATGAGATTGCTGATGGCTAAGGAGAGAGGAAGTGAGATTTCCTTTCAGGATGCGGCCAATGTGGCCAGGAGAGTTGAGATGGTTCTTGGACTGGGAGGTCAGGGTTCGGACAAGAGACCTCGCCATTCCGGTGGGTTTAGCGATGCCTAGTCTAGAGGCGGGGATACTCAGGGTAGAGGCCATTCGTCCAGGCCATATTAGTCAGCACTTCAGACGTCCCATGGTGCCTCAAGTGTTCGTGGCTCTTACTTGCCTTATTCTGCTCAGCCAGCCCCTATCAGAGCACCTCCTCTTCAAAGTTATTATCGTGGTCAGCCGGCTCGTCAGGGTCAGCCTCAGTATGAGGATGGGTGTTATGAGTGTGGTGAGTACGGGCATATTCGGAGAACTTGTCCGAGATATTTGGGTAATTAGCCTCAGGATCAAAGTTCTTGTGCTATAGTTCCGGCACTAGCTGCAGCACCACCTGCCCAGCCAGCCAGGTGTAGGTGTCAGGTAGTTAGAGGTGGAGGCCATCCTGCTAGAGGTAGAGGTCCACCTATCAGAGGTCATCCCAAAGGCATGATTCAGGGTGATGAGGCACCGCTCCGATTGTATGCATTTTCGGCTAGACCCGAGGCAGAGTCCTCCAATACTGTTATATCAGGTACCATTTTTGTTTGCAATAGAGATGCTTCAGTTCTGTTTGATCTGGGGTCTACTTATTCTTATGTATCATCTTATTTTACTTCGTATTTGGTTGTGCCCCGCGATTCCTTGAGCATCCCTATTTATGTGTCTACGTCCGTGGGGGACGCCATTGTTGTAGATCGTGTGTATTGTTCATGTGTAGTCGTTATTGAGGGTCTTGAAACTAGTGTAGACCTTTTGCTTCTTGACATGGTCGATTTTGACGTCATATTGGGCATGGATTGGCTATCCCCTTATTATTCCATCTTGGACTGTCACGCTAAGACAGTTATGTTAGCCTTGTTAGGGTTGCCTCGATTAGAATGGAAAGGGGCTCCTGGTCATTCTCCCAGCAGAGTGATTTCTTATAACAAGACTCGTCGCATGGTTGAGAAGGGATGCTTGGATTATTTGGCTCATATTCGTGATTCTAATGTTGAAGTCTCTTCGATAGATTCGGTGCCTATTGTTCGTGAGTTCCCCGAGGTTTTTCCGGCAGACCTGCCGGGGATGCAACCTGATAGGGATATTGATTTGTGCATTGATGTGGCTCCTGGCACTCAGCCCATTTCTATTCCTCCTATCGCGCCCCCTTTTTTTTCCTTGCGAAATCGGGTTTCAACATTCATTTGGGACAACTCCCTTCCTTTTGGAGAGGGGTATAGAAAGTGGAGTCGCCACCTAACGGATTTATGGTGCGTTAGGGCACCTAATGCAAGTAATTCATGAAACCAGTCTACGTCACCATAGATTGTGTAAGGGCTTGAAATAACCTTGAGGGGAAGGTGTTAGGCACCCCTAGAGGTCCACAACGGTGGGTCCCGGCCAAACTTACTTAGTAAATTAGTCATTTAACAAATAAGAAGTCTAAGCATACATATGTAAGTACGATAGAAGGAGTTTAAAAGGTAAGCAGTCTGAGCACACATATGTAAATAAGATAGAAGGAGTTTAAAAGATAAGCAGTCTGAGCACACATATATATAAAGATAGAGAAGTCTTAAGTATGTTAGCCTATAGGATCACATATGTACAATGCACAATAATCCTTCCTCAGCTAGAGGGGTTACACGTGGCATTAGCGTACAGGTCATCATATCCTTTTACTACCCAAATACCCTCCCCTTAGTAGTTATATAAGCGGTTTTAATTAACGAACTCTAAGCGTGCATTACCCGTCCCTTCCTTGTGGTCCCGGAGGTGTTTAAGACCTCTATTTTTAGGCAGTTCTAGACTCTCCTAAAGTGTTTAAAAAGGAAAATCTAAGCGACAACAAAGAAACAAACAGGACTATCAAGTAAGACAACAACTAAGGGCCCATGTTTACCTCCACACATAAGCAGATAATTAGCACGTCTC
Source organism: Nicotiana paniculata (assembly GCA_005239505.1). Taxonomy (NCBI): domain Eukaryota; kingdom Viridiplantae; phylum Streptophyta; class Magnoliopsida; order Solanales; family Solanaceae; genus Nicotiana; species Nicotiana paniculata. Next base: position 20,936 of record ML353879.1, on the reverse strand, counting down.
AAACACATATTTCAAAGAATTTTCAGAAGGTCCTAGAACAAGATATCTAAGTGAGCATAACAAGCAGAGAATATGTAGCATTATTTTAAAATGAAGTGGCGTAAACCTAATCAGTTTGCCTACTGATTTTAGAACATGTTGAACCTGGGAAGTTTCACAAATAAACAGAGCACAATTTTACAGCTTTATAGGACCTCAATTACCTAAGGCTTGCCTAGGCGTGGATCTGTAATACCCTTTAAACATGCCATCTTGGACTGTCACGCTAAGACAGTTACGTTAGCCTTGTTAGGGTTGCCTCGATTAGAATGGAAAGGGACTCCTGGTCATTCTCCCAGCAGAGTGATTTCTTATTACAAGACTCGTCGCATGGTTGAGAAGATATGCTTAGATTATTTGGCTCATATTCGTGATTCTAATGTTGAAGTCTCTTCGATAGATTCGGTGCACATTGTTCTTGAGTTTCCCGAGGTGTTTCTGGCAGACCTGTCGGGGATGCAACCTGATAGTAAAATATTGATTTGCGCATTGATGTGGCTCCTGGAACTCATCCCATTTCTATTCCTCCTGTCGCGCCCCCTTTTTTTCCTCGCAAAATCGGGTTTCGACATTCATTTGGGACAACTCCCTTCCTTTTGGGAGAGGTGTATGGAAAGTGAAGAGTCGCCACCTAACGGATTTATGGTGCATTAGGACACCTAATGCAAAGTAATTCATAAAACCAGTCTACGTTACAAGAGATTGTGTAAGGGCTTGAAATTACCTTAAGGGGAAGGTGTTAGGCACCCCTCGAGGTCCACAACGGTGGGTCCCGGCCAAACTTACTTAGTAAATTAGTCATTTAACAGATAAGCAGTCTAAGCACACATATGTAAGTAAGATAAAAGGAGTTTAAAAGGTAAGCAGTCTGAGCACACATATGTAAGTAAGATAGAAGGAGTTTAAAAGGTAAGCAGTCTGAGCACACATATGTAAATAAGATAGAAGGAGTTTAAAAGGTAAGCAGTCTGAGCACACATATGTATAAAGATGGAGAAGTCTTAAGTTTGTTAGCCTATAGGATCACATCTGTACAATGCACGATAATCCTTCCTCAACTAGAGGGGTTACACGTGGCATTAGCGTACAGGTCATCATATCTTTTTACTACCCAAATACCCTCCCCTTAGCGGTTATATAAGCGGTTTTAATTAACGAACTCTAAGCGTGCATTACCCGTCCCTTCCTTGTGGTCCCGGAGGTGTTTAGGACCTCTATTTTTAGGCAGTTCTAGACTCTCCTAAAGTGTTTAAAAAGGAAAATCTAAGCGACAACAAAGAAACAAACAGGACTGTCAAGTAAGACAACAATTAAGGGCCCATGTTTACCACTACACATAAGCAGATAATTAGCACGTCTCAAACACAGATCTCAGAGAATTTTCAGCAGGTCCTAGAACAGGATATCTAGGTGAGCATAACAAGCAGAGAATATGCAGCATTGTTTTAAAACGAAGTGGTATAAACCTAATCAGTTTGCCTACTGATTTTAGAACCTGTTGAACCTGGGAAGTTTCACAAATAAACAGAGCACAATTTTACAGCTTTATAGGACCTCAATTACCTAAGGCTTTCCTAGGCGTGGATCTGTAATACCCTTTAAACATGCCATCTTGGACTGTCACGCTAAGACAGTTACGTAGCCTTGTTAGGGTTGCCTCGATTAGAATGGAAAGGGACTCCTGGTCATTCTCCCAGCAGAGTGATTTATTATAACAAAACTCGTCGCATGGTTGAGAAGGGATGCTTGGATTATTTGGCTCATATTCGTGATTCTAATGTTGAAGTCTCTTCAATAGATTCATTGCCTGTTGTTCGTGAGTTTCCCGAGGTATTTCTGGCAGACCTGCCAGGGATGCAACCTGATAGGGATATTGATTTGTTCATTGATGTGGCTCCTGGCACTCAGCCCATTTCTATTCCTCCTGTCACGCCCCCTTTTTTCCTCGCGAAATCGGGTTTCGACATTCATTTGGGACAACTCCTTTCCTTTTGGGAGAGGGGTATGAAAAGTGAAGAGTCGCCACCTAACGGATTTATGGTGCGTTAGGGCACCTAATGCAAGTAATTCTTGAAACCAGTCTACGTTACAAGAGATTGTGTAAGGGCTTGAAATTACCTTGAGGGCAAGGTGTTAGGCACCCCTAGAGGTCCACAACGGTGGGTCCCGGCCAAACTTACTTAGTAAATTAGTCATTTAACAGATAAGTACTCTAAGAACACATATGTAACTAAGATAGAAGGAATTTAAAAGGTAAGCAGTCTGAGCACACATATGTAAATAAGATAGAAGGAGTTTAAAAGGTAAGCGGTTTGAGCACACATATGTATAAAGATGGAGAAGTCTTAAGTTTGTTAGCCTATAGGATCACATTTGTACAATCGATAATCCTTCCTCAACTAGCGGGGTTACACGTGGCATTAGCGTACAAGTCATTATATCCTTTTACTACACAAATACCCTCCCCTTAGCGGTTATATAAGCGGTTTTAATTAACGAACTCTAAGCGTGCATTACCCGTCCCTTCCTTGTGGTCCCGGAGGTGTTTAGGACCTCTATTTTTAGGCAGTTCTAGATTCTCCTAAAGTGTTTAAAAAGGAAAATCTAAGCGACAACAAAGAAACAAACAGAACTCTCAAGTAAGACAACAACTGAGGGCTCATGCTTACCTCCACACATAAGCAGATAATTAGCACGTCTCAAACACAGATTTCAGAGAATTTTCAGAAGGTCCTAGAATAGGATATCTGGGTGAGCATAACAAGTAGAGAATATGCAGCATTGTTTTAAAAAGAAGTGGCATAAACCTAATCATTTTGCCTACTGATTTTAGAACCTATTGAACCTGGAAAGTTTCACAAATAAACATAGCACAATTTTACAGCTTTATAGGACCTCAATTACCTAAGGCTTACCTAGGCGTGGATCTGTAATACCTTTAAACATGATGTCTAAGATGAAAACAGAATTCTGGAAATTGATTAAAGGAAAACAAATAGTTTGGGTTTTAATACATCCTATAAACATGCTTGTCTAGGTGCTGAAATACAAAAGTTGATTTCATGCATATTTTATCCTATAACATGGTGTCTAGGCGTTGGGGCTATTCTTTTAAGCATCTTTATAAACAATACAGTTATTTATTTAGGCGACATGATTTAAAGCAAATGCAAATGCAGTCCTAAAACAGGATTTCTAATGCACATAGAGAATGTTCGCTTTTATTAGGCAGGATTACAGCAGTAGCCTAACGATAGGATTTCTAGGTGATTGTGACTTGTGCAGAAGCAGAATTTCGTGATAATGAAGTACTGAGCTATAACATGTTTTCTAATATGCAAAACCAGTAAACGTAATTATCCTAAGGCAGGGTTTCTAATGCAAATAACACAACAGTCCTACAACATGATCTCTAATGCAGGCAACATAATATAGGTCTAAAGGCATGATTTCTACTGCAAATAAGCATAGTATAAACCTAAAGCATGATTTCTACCCAATTTCCTCACAAAAATCGTATAAGAATCCCTACCCTTTTACTAATTTCCCCAATATCTATTTACAAATATTATTATTACATACCATAATTGAATGAATTACATATATAAATATAAGTTATACTATAGGAGCCTGAGATAGGCCAAAAGTGAACATGAAAATACTAGGCCTTCAAAACAGTCCAGGATGCCAAAGCCTCATAGCCAATAGGGTGTTCTGGTGTGTCAAAGTTCCCTAAATACCTCAGGGATCCCGAGAAATGCTCACACCAAGATCCTTTGAATGGGGAAGTGATTATGTGCAGTGTGGAAGGGCCAGCCCCAGTGTGCCAGAGTTCGGAGGAATCTCATGGATTCCTAGGCAGTACACACACTGGAGGGGAAAAACTTAATAATATAAGAGTAGAATTGAGAGTGCTTGACATAGTTTGAAAGAGCTTAGTAAAACAGTGTAGAGATAAAACTTTTAGGAATGAAAAGGTTTTCAGGAATATAAACAATTTTAAGAAAATACTAAGGGTGGAAAACAGTTATGAAATCAATTCTGAGGAGAACAAAGGTTCAACAAGCAACCACAAAATCATAGAATGCCCAGATTCACAACCATTTAACAAACAACTTTACAAACGGGGGTCAGGGGGTGGGAACATAGAGAGCTCACATTAGAAACACATGAACAGGGTACAAGGGGGAAGCATATAGAACAACAAATGCACAGAACAACTAGGAGTTTACTGATTCAGAGACTTAATAAGTCAATTATGGTAACAGGCAATTAAGACATAGAGACGGAGCGTGGGAATAGTCATGTTGAAGACATGGGTGCATTAGTCATACCAATTAGGATCAATCAAATACATTAGGAGTCTAAGACACTAACATGAGCATACTAGTTGAGAGGAGTAAATAGGAACTGAACAAACATGCAAACAAGACAAATAAGATCTAGGCATGCTCGATTAAACACTTGAACTTGAGAGAGTAAAACTTAAACATATTGGGTAAAGCAGTAAACATGAAGACAATTAAATACATAGCCAATTAAACTAATGCAGGAATAGGCATGGATTTACATAAAGTTGAGTTGCAGAATTGAACTAGAGACATACTAGTCAAGGAAGCAAAGTGCAGAATGTAAAGCTAGAGTTCCACTGTCTAGCCTTGGCTTTCAGCCGGCTAGACCAACAGTTAGCACAAGTAGCAGAGAAAGAAGAGAGAATTTGAGAGTGTGTGTGTATTCTCAACTAATTATTCGTGTGTTGAGAGGAAAAACAAGAGTGTATATATAGCAATTTAAGAGTAGAACAAATAAGGTAAAGGAATCAGCATTCAGTCAATTAAGGAAATCATATAGTCACAGAATCCAATCATATAAGGGTTCGGAATAGAGCTCCCCCAATTAGGAGTAATTGGTCAAACAGTAACAACAGGCGAGTTTAATTAAGGCAAGAATCCTAATCATACCAAATAAGGGATCAGTACAATCACAAAATTATACGGGCAATCAGTTAAGGCATAGACGGCCAATTAAATTCATAAACAAGGAAACAAACAAGACTTATGCATACGAATATCTAACGGAGTAAAGCAATCAGCAAAACGTTCAAAATAACACTGATTTTCGGAAAGAATTACTCAACTTCCATAAATAGAAATTAGACTTAGTAAAACCTCCCAGAAACATAGAACTTAGCCGGAAAGAGCAGGTTCGAACCCTAACAGAGGTTAATTAGGGCAAAACCACAAAAATATTGTATTTAACAAGGAACAATGTTAAGTCCAAAAAATAGAGCAAAGTAGTTTGAACACCTGTATGAAAATCAGTCAAAACGATGAAGAAACAAATACCTAAACATTGAGAATTTAGAAAAATCTTTAAAAATAGTTTGGGATGAATCCTAGCTTAGGAAGAGTGATAAAAAGTCGGAATAGTTAATTAAACATGAGAGCTTTAAAAGAAAACACGTAAAAGTGCTCGAATCATCCCAGATCTATACAGATCTGAGATGGATCGAAAATAACGGACTAGGATTTTTAGAAAAGTAATAGAGATGAGAGAATAGGTCGAGAACTCATAAATCCGTAATAAACAAAAAGAAGTTTTACTCACAGATGGAAAAATGGCCTGAGACAGGTTGATAAACAAAGTTTCAAACCAGAACCAGTTGGGGTTCCTCGAGATCCTCTCAAGGATCCAAGAAATCGAATAGCCATGGCGTGTAGAAGACCATGCCTGGCCGAAGAAAGCATAGAAACGTCATAAGGGGGAGGTTTTTTTGCCGCTGACGGCGACTAGGGTTAGGGTGAGCTTGAGAGAGAATGGAGAGGTTAGGGAAACTGGGATGGCGGAAAATGAAAAGTGAGGGGGGTTAAGGTTAGTTATGAATTAAAATGGTAAGGTTTATTGTGGACCGTTGATCTAAAAGATCAACGACCACGATTTGATAGGTGTTTGGGTCGGGTAGGTGCATATTGGGCTTAAGGTGAAATTGGGCTAGTTTAAAACGGGTTTGGGCTAATGTTTGAAGGGTTAGGTCCGAAAATTGAAGAAATTAAATAGGGCTATTTGTTAAATACACACTTAATTGATAAAATAATTTGTAAAAATAGTTAATAAATGATTAATAATGATTTTTATGCATAGAAATATTTTAAAATAATTATTGATATTTTAAAAATACAATGAGCCATTTTCTGGTAAAATAATGCAATAATGTACGTATGGGCTATAATTGTAAAGTTTTTGCAATTGTAACCCAAAAATGTAAATGTGGCTATTTGTGCAAATATTTAGAGCTTAATATGACCATAAATAGCAAAAATTAAATCATGAAATGTTGTAAAGTCATTTATGATGCAATTTTGTAATTATTTATATAAATAAAATACTGGGATAAATTAATTTTAAAATATAAAAATTATGGAAAAATATCAATTGATGCTAATGCATAGTTTTGAAGGTATATATGCATTTAAAAATATTATAGGGAAAAACAGGGTATCAACACATCCATACGGGATGGCCCCACCAGATTTGAAAGAATTAAAAGAACAGTTGCAAGACTTGCTTCATAAGGGCTTCATTAGGCCTAATGTCTCGCCCTGGGGTGCATCAATTTTGTTTGTGAAGAAGAAGGATGGATCTATGAGGATGTGTATAGATTACTAGCAGTTGAATAAAGTCACCGTCAAGAATAATATCCATTGCCGAGAATTGATGATTTATTTGATCAACTTTTGGGTGCAAGTGTGTTTTCGAAAATTGATCTGAGATCAGACTACCATCAGTTGAAGATTAGGCATCTGATGTTCCTAAGTCAGCCTTTCGGACGAGGTATGTGCACTATGAATTTTGGGTGATGTCTTTTGGTTTGACTAATGCCCTAGGCCTTTATGGATTTGATGAATCGGGTTTTCAAGACTTATCTGGATTCCTTCGTGATTGTGTTCATTGATGATATTCTAATATACTCCCGCAGTCGGGAGGAGCATGAGCAGCACCTTCGGATAGTGCTCCAGACTTTGAGGGATTATGCAAAATTTTCAAAGTGCGAGTTCTGGTTGGATTCAGTAGTTCGATTGGGTCACATCGTATTAGCAGAGGGTATTCATGTAGATCCTAAGAAGATAGAGGCAGTCAAGAATTGGCCTAGACCCACTTCAACCACGAAAATCAGGAGCTTCTGGGGTTTGGCAGGTTACTATCGTCGGTTTGTGGAAGGGTTTACATCTGTAGCAGTCTCAGTGACTAGATTGACTCAAAAAGGTGCCCCATTCAAATGGTCGGACGAGTATGAGGCGAGCTTTCAGAAGCTCAAGACCGTCTTGACTTCAGCACCGGTGTTAGTGATACCATCAGGTTCAGGATCTTTCATGGTATATTGTGATGCTTCCCGTGTTGAGCTTGGAGCGGTATTGATGCAGGAGGGCAGGGTGATTGCATATGCATCTCGGCAGTTGAAAGTCCATGAGAAGAATTACCCTGTCCATGACTTAGAGTTGGCAGCCATTGTTCACGCATTGAAAATATGAAGGCACTATCTTTATGGTGTGTAGTGTGAGTTTTACACGAATCATCGCAGTCTCCAGTACTTGTTCAAGAAAAAAGATCTTAATTTTAGACAGAGAAGATGGTTAGAGTTATTCAAAGATTATGACGTCACTATATTGTATCATCCAGGGAAGGTCAATGTGGTGGCCGATGCATTGAGTAGGAAGGCAGTGAGTATGGGCAGCCTTGCATTTATTCTAGTCGGTGAGAGGCCAATAGATTCATATGTTCAAACTTTGGCTAATCAATTCGTGAGGTTAGACATTTCAGAGCCCCGCCGTGTTTTATCTTGTACAGTCGCTCGATCTTCTTTATTTGAGCGTATCATAGATCGGCAGGATGATGACCCAGATTTGATGGTCCTTAGGGACACAGTTCAGCATGGTGGTGCCAAGAAGGTTACAGTTGGAGATGACGGTGTTTTGAGAATGCAGGGTCGTATATGTGTACCTAATGTTGATGGGCTTCGTGAGTTGATCCTTGAGGAGGCTCACAGTTCTAAGTATTCCATTCACCCGGGTGCTGCCAAGATGTACCAGGACCTACGGCAGCATTATTGGTGGCGAAGGATGAAGAAGGATATTGTTGCTTATGTGGCTCGTTGCTTGAATTGTCAACAAGTGAAGTATGAGCATCAGAGACCCGGTGGTTTGCTTCAACATATAGAGATTCCTGAGTGGAAGTTGGAGCATATCACTATGGACTTCGTTGTTGGACTCCCACAGACTTAGAGGAAGTTCGACACCGTTTGGGTTGTTGTGGATAGGCTGACCAAATCAGCACATTTCATTCCAATGGCAAGTACTTATACTTCAGAGCGGTTGGAAGAGATATATATTCGAGAGATTTTTCGCCTCCACGGTGTTCCCGTGTCTATCATTTATGATCAGGGTACACCTCGCACTTTTGGAGGGCAGTTCAATGTGAGTTGGGTACACGAGTTGAGTTGAGCACATCATTCTATCCGCAGACGGACGGGCAGTTCGATCATACTATTCAGATCTTGGAGGATATGCTTCGCGCTTATGTTATTGATTTTGGAGGTTTTTGGGATCAGCTCTTGCTGTTAGCGGAGTTTTCCTACAATAATAGCTACCAGTTGAACATTTGGATGGCTCCCTATGAGGAATTATATGGTAGACGGTGTAGATCGCCAGTTGGATGGTTTGATCCGGGAGAGGCTCGATTATTAGGTACAGACTTAGTTCAAGAGGCCTTAGATAAGGTCAAGATTATACACGATCGACTTCGTGCAGCTCAGTCCAGGAAAAAGAGTTATGCCGACCGTAAGGTTCGTGATATGGCATTCACGGTTGGAGAAAGGGTATTACTTCGGGTATCGCCCATGAAGGGTGTTATGAGATTTGGGAAGAAGGGTAATTTCAGCCCTAGGTATATTGGGCCATTTGAGATTCTTGATAGAGTGGGGGAGGTAGCTTATAGACTTGCATTGCCTCCAGGGTTATCCTCAGTTCATCCGGTATTTTATGTGTCTATGCTCCAAAAATATCATGGTGACCCGTCCCACGTGTTAGATTTTAGCTCTGTCCAATTGGACAAAGATTTGACTTATGAGGAGGAGTAGGTAGCCATTTTAGATCGGCAGGTTCGTCAGTTGAGGTCAAAGAAGTTCTCTTCAGTCCGAGTACAATAGAAGGTCAGACTGTTGAGGCAACTACTTGGGAGTCCGAGTCGGACATGCGGGGTAGATATCCCTACTTGTTTGCCAGTTTAAGTAATTTTCTATATCCGTTTGAGGACGAACGCTTGTTTTAGAGGTGGAGATTGTGATGACCCAAAGGGTCATTTTATGAATTAAAACCCTATTTCGGGCTCATTAGCCTTAAAAGAGTAATTTATCATTACCTCGATTAGCGTGCGCAGTCCAGGCAAAAAACCAGAAAGCTTTTATGTGAAAATATATGAAATAATAAATTTTGAGAGTTAAATTTGATTTTAGTTGAGTTTGGTTAACATTTTGAGTAAACGAACCCGGATCTGTATTCACTTTGACTTGCCTTTTCTTTTGCAGTGCATTCACTTTTATAGTGACTTGTTTTACCACAGTGTGTGCAAATCTTGTTCTCGGGAAGTGTAAGATACTTTCTTTTGAGATCCCATTTAGGTGGCAAATTCCCAAAGCCAAGTCCTCTTCTGTTGCTACTATGATGTTCATGTAGCCATGAAAGTGCATCAGAGGACCTGTTCCGTTTACAAGTTCTGGCCAGTTCATGCTTGATCCATCATAGATCCTCCTTTAAATTTCTTATCTACTTATCCCTTTTATACAACTCATCTTTTATTTTTCCTATATTTTCTTCTAGAGTGGGTTGTGTGTATTCAGCTGTCTCCTTACCTATTTCTAATTTGAGTTTTAGATTTTTAGATCTAAGTTCTAAGACATTTGAATCAAGTGCATGAACCTGGTTCTTCAAACCAGTATTTTCACTTATAGTTTCACTAACCCTAAGTTCCATGTTTTTGCACTTTGCTTTTAAAATCACACATTCTTTAGACAACTGTTCTTTTTCATTGTTTACATCCTCAGATTTATCAACTAGATCTAGAAGTAACTCAGATAGCCTTTCTTTAGACAAAAAATTAATCTTGTCCTTGAGATGGATTACACTTACCTCAGTTTCCTCATCAGATTCTCCAAAGGTCATAAGTGCTTGTTCATCCCCATCATCATCATCCGAGCTGTCTCCCCAAGCAGAAACCATAGCCTTGGTTGATCCTTTGTTTTTCTTGGGTTGAACCCGTTCCTTCTTCCTGTTCCTTCATTCAGATCTTTCCTTCTTCCATTCAATTTTCCATTGAAGGAAGTTCTTGATGTGGTGACCAGTCTTCCCACACTTGTAGCATCCTTCATTGATTTTCTTTTCAGGAACCTTTGACTTGATATAGCTTCCACTTCTTGAAGGACCCTTTCATCTCCTTAGGTACTTCTTGAATTCCTTTGTGATCATAGCCATTTCATCATCTTCTAGATCAGAACCTTCAGTGATTCTGAGTGCCAGGCTCTTTTCCTTCTTAGGTACATCCATCTTCATGGTTTGTCTCCTAAGTTCATAGGCAGTAAGATTTCCAATTAGTTCATCCAATAGGAGGGTGACAATGTTCTTTGATTCCTGAATGGCAGTGATTTTTCTCTCGCAAGTAACAGGAAGAACCCTTGTCAAAATCTTCTCAACTCTATCTTCTTCAGGAATAATCCTTCCAAGAGACTTTAGTTCATTTGTCAATGTAGTGAACCTTGTTTACATCTCTTGAATGGTTTTCCCTTCCTTCATGGTAAAGTTCTCATATTGAGAATATAGTAGAGTTCCAATGGACCTCTTCACTTGAGGTGTTCTTTCATGGGCCACTTGTAGAGTGTCCCAAATTTCCTTAGCAGTGGTACAAATTTCAATTCTACTGTACTCATCTGGACCAAGTCCACAAAAAAGCCATTTCTTGGCTTTAGCATTCTTCTCCTATTTCCTCAAGTCCTCAGCAGTGCAATCAGCTCTTGTCTTTGGCACATCTACTCCTTCAATATTTTTCTTCAGGGTAGCCAGTGGACCATCGGTGATAATGTCCCATAGCTCATACCCCTCTCCTATGATGTGATCTCTCATCCTGTTTTTTCCACTAAGAGTAGTATTGGTCGTTGAAGAGTGGCAGCCTAGTAGTGGATTTCCCTTCCCAGTTTCCAGGTGGTGCACTCATCTTGATCTTCTCCTAAGGTGTTAGCCTCTTCAAGGATAACCCGCTCTGATACCAATTGATGTTTCATACTTCACTACCACACAAAAGGAGGGTGATTTGTGTGGTGTCTAATTTTCACGTGCACTGATTCTAGAAGGACCCGGTTCTTCTAAGAGTTCCTTAACCTACTGTTGCTGAAATAGTAAATGCAAAAAGTAAAGAACACAAGGATTTTTACGTGAAAAATGCTTGGCTCAAAAGGTAAAAAACCACGACCTACTACTCAGTAAGATTTTCCCCAACACTTCACTAAATTACTGAGCCAAAACAACCTTTACAAAACACTTTGTAAACCTATCGATTAACTCTAATCCCGTTGTGGCAACCAACCTCTAACTATTGCCACAACTTCAAGTTAACTCTAACTTGAATATTCAGAGTACCTATTACAATTGCCTCTAGATAAAGCTGAAAGATACAATTTGAAAATCACCTACTATAATTGAACTAAAATAAAAGACAGACACTTGGAACTGGTTCTTCTATCTGGTTCATGTAGCTTCAGATTCGCACACTTGAACCACACAAGAATTGCTTGCAAAATGCCTTGCTAGTTTGCTCTCAACCCACGTTTAACTTTTGCTTTTGTGCGTGCCTGTAAAATGAGAACATCCTGCAATATATATAGTTAGTAGATCAAGAAACAACTAGAGTTCTAATGCTACTCTTCCTTGGTGGAAGAGTTCTAGTTGTTCTCAACTTCTAACTCCTCCCTTATCTTGGATAGTGTTCTCTTTGAGTAAGAAGTCTTTCTCCTTATTAATTATACAACCTTTTCGATCGTGTCTGTATACACAAGGGATGAACCCGATTCATGCATGAGCTTCCTTTGTCAATCTTCAAAACTAAACTTCATTTGGCCAACAATTTTATTTTTGGTTTGAGTATATTCTTCCCTTTCAAAGGGCACAATTTATAAGACATCTTATTAGTGTTACAATTAATAATTTGATTTCTCTCTCTCAAACTTTTAAAAAACAGACTTGTTTCAAATAATACTTAATTTATATAAATTGACTAAGACATGGTACACCAATTAAAACTAATACATTAACAATATTCCAGATCCACTTTTTTCGCTTGAAGCATGTTAATACATAATTAAGATGAATTATATCATAGTATATATTTGTTGACAATTGGAATATGCAACTACACATAGTTCATTTAATTAGAAGAACTTAAGAAATACTTATTTTTCAATCATATATGTTCTCATGCATGTTAGGACTTCAGTTGGGTACGAGGTTTTAGTATTAACAATTCAAATTAATTTTTTAGTAAGATCTCAAGAAAATAATTGAAATAGTCCTTTATATATAGGGATTGGATTATTTTGGTCCATATATATCAACTAGCACAAATAGTCCCTAATGTTTGCGAAAAGTGGACACTACTTTTACTCCACAACTCTAAATAAAACAAACTATTGCCCTCAAAAGTTACGTTAATTAAACAGAGATACACTCGCGTGCATCTCACGTTACTGTTAAAAAGAAAAATTAACAAACTCACGTCTTCAAGATTGATCAATGACGATTACTATACCCTAATTCAAAAAATGATTTTCCTATGCAAAATATTTTTTACGGAAAATATATTTCTCTATGCCAAAAGCACATGTAAAAGATAGGGATCTTTATATGAATAGCCAGTTGGATTCACCATATACCTTTTCTAGTTAATGTACATAGATAATACATATATTATATATGGACTATACATATTACATACCAACCAACTATTTTTAATTTAAGCGGTTGGGTATACGACTATTTAGATTAATTTTTTCATAAGATGGTGCCCATTTGGCCTAGTTAAGCACTTAAGCGAGGGATTTGCAGTCGTACTTATATTTGTGTCACCTTTTAACCTGTATCATATTTTTTAAAATTATTGATTTGGTAGCCAGTTGACAAAAAATCCATAATAATATGACAATAACACCCCTGATAAATCGCGTGATCTGCAACCTCATTCATGAAAAAAGATCTCATCCTCTCCTCTCAGCAGCTTTATCAAAAAATCAGAAACTTGTCTAGATTCATCTTCATAATCACACTTGCATGAAGTTGTTTCACCTTGAAGATAAAAACTTCATGCTAATGTAGCATGAAGTTGTTTCATGTTGAAGCTAAAACTTCATACTAATATAGCCTGAAGTTGTTTTACATTGAAGCTAAAACTTCATGCTAATGCATGCTGAAGTTATTTATCGTGTAGTCTACATTTTTGTTATAAGTGTTATCCGAAACTTTAGTCTAAACATGCTGAAGTTTTTTAGTTCATTTTCTAAAACTTCAGTTTAAACATGCTGAAGTTATTTAGTTCATTTGCAAAAATTTCGGACTAAACATGCTTAAGTTTTTGTCTTGCAGTATGTAATTTTCTAATGAGTTTTTGCTAATGCATGCTGAAGTTATTCAGTTCATTTGCTACGACTTCGGACTAAACATGCTTAAGTTATTTAATTCATTTGCTAAAACTTCAGATTAAACATGCTTAAGTTATTTAGTTCATATGCTACAACTTCAGACTAAACATGCTTAAGTTATTTAGTTCATTTGTTAAAACTTCAGACTAAACATGCTTAAGTTATTTAGTTCATATGCTAAAACTTCATGCCAAAACATGATGAAGTTTTGTCCTGCAGTCTACAATTTTCTCAATAATCTTGAAGGGCAAAATCGTCTTTTTAAAATGCTTTTAACAAAAAAAAATAGGTACGGATGCAAACGAAAAAATAAACGGATATAACTTAAAAGGGGGCGACCAAATAGGACGCTCCATGCAATTTTTACACTTAAGCTGACACTCCCTTGAGAGGAAGGGAGGCTAGCTAAAGTCCATTCAGGAATTTATATGCAATGACTTGGAAAATAGATAGTCTTGTTTTTTGACCCCCGCTTGCTTTATGAGTAAACTTTTAAGGTTAAAAGTCAAAAGTGTTTCTCATGAGATAAGCGAGGGGTAATATTTGTTAAACATGAAGTTCTTTTCATGCGGCAATCGGGGTCAAAACATTAAGAGTGGCATGAAGTATCCTATTTTTACAAATCTCCCAAGTCCAGTCTGGGGCATTTTCATCTATACCCAGATTTGGGTCACCATTTAACTTATACTCATTTTGCAAAAAAATTTACAAGTGTACCCACTTTCGGGTAACTTCAGACATACGAGCCTGAAGTAGCAAAAATTTATGTCTGAAGTTTGAACTTCAGAATTTTTTGCCTGAAATGTAGTCTTATCAAAGCAAAACTTCAAATATTTTTGTGTGAAGTTTGGCCTGACTTGCAGAGGCAATCACACAAACTTTAATTCATAGTGCAAGGCAAACTTCAATTCAATTTTGTATGTCTGAAGTTTGTACTTCAGAATTTTTTGCCTGAATTGTAGCCTTATCAAAGCAATACTTCAGATATTTTTGTCTAAAGTTTGGCCTGACTTGCAAAAGCAATCAGGCAAACTTCAGTTCATAGCAAGGGAAAACTTCAGTTCAAAGAAACACTTTGTTGCAAATTGCTTTATCAAAATCTTGCTCATTCACCATCGAAATAACGATAGACAAAAATATATACTTCATATCCAATCAATAATACTTATACAAAGTCTCATGTGTTTGAGTGTGATGGTCCAAAGGGTCATCTTATGATTTAAGACTCTATTCCAAGCTTGTTAGTTTTAAGAATATTATTTTTATTTACTTCAATTTACGTGCGCAGTCCGAGCGTGAATCCGAAAAGCCTTTATGTAAAAATATATGAAATAATAATTTTTTAGAGTTAAAAATTTAATTTTTAGTCGACTTTGGTCAATGTTTTGAGTAAACAGATCAGGACCCCTATTCCAACGGTCCCGTAAGGTCCGTAGTAAAATATGGGACTTGGGCGTATGTCCGGAATCGAATTCCGAGGTCCCTAGCTCGAGAAATGAATTTTTGATGAAAATTATTAAACTGTAATTTAAAGGAATTAAAGAAAATGATTAATGTTTGAACTTGTTAGTATTGGGCCCGTATTTTGGTTTCGGAGCCCGATATAGATCTATTATAACATATATGTCATGTCTGTGAAATTTGGTGGAAATCGGAGTTTATTTGATGCGATTCGGACGTCCGGTTGAGAAGATAGTAATTTTGAAGTGTTCTTGAGAAATTCATGAGTTTTGATGCTAAATCCGTAGTTTTAGGTGTTATTTTAACGATTTTATCGCACGAGCAAGTCCGTAGGATATTTTTAGACTTGTGTGCATATTTTGTTTGGAGCCCCGAGGGCTCGGGTGAGTTTCGGGTAGGCTTCAGGATGTTTCGAACTTAGAGAGATCTGTTGTTTTGCTGTTGCTGGTGCGCAGAAAATTTGTGCTTCGCGATCGCGAAGTGTAACCAGGCTGAGGGAGAAATCCTTCTTCGCGAACGCGAAGTACTGGTTGCGAACGGGAAGCACTGGAGGTAGTACCCTTCGCGAACGCGACCAGCCTTCCGCGAACGCGATGAGTTATGGGACCTGGGGGAGGGGAGTCCCGTCTTCTACGCGAACGCAGCCACTGGGTCGCAAACGCGATGGCTTGGGGGCGAATGCCATTCGCGAACGCGTGGAATGACTCGCAAACACAAAGGCCAATAGGGCCAAGGCATTACGAACGCGACAGATCCTTCGCTAACGCGAACAAGACCTGCCCAGCGATTAAAACAAAACCTAAAAATGGGAATTTGGCCATTCTTTCATTTTTCAAAACTAAGAAGGCTTAGAGGCGATTTTCAAGAGACAAGTTCTTTCCCAAAGTGTTGGTAAACGATTCTTAACTACTTTCTTCCAATTACCCATTGTTTTTCATCAATTTACAACTAAAAATCTAGGGTTTTCATGGTAGAAATTGAGGGTTTGGGTAGAATTAAGGAATTTTGTATAATTGGAATTTAGACCTCGAATTGAGGTCGGATTTCGAAACTAATTATATATTCGGACTCGGGCATGAACGGGTAAATGGATTTTGGTCCAAACCTCAAGTTTGGACCAAGCGGGCCCGGGGTCGATTTTTAACTTTTTTGGAAAAACTTAGAGAAATCATGATTATGCATTAAAGTTAATTCTTTTAGTAATAATTAATGATATTAAACTAATTATGATTAGATACGAGTGGGTTGGAGGTGAATCCTAAAGGAAAAGTTGTACTTGAGCAGTGAGTGACATGCGAAATCGAGGTAAGTGTTGTACCTAACCTTAGCTTGAGGGAATAGGTATTGTGTGATTACTTGCTACGTGTTTTGTTGCTGAAAGCGATGTATAGGTGATGTGACGAGTACCTATACGTTGTAGTCGAGTCATAACATGCGAGTGAAAGTCCATTATTGTCATTCTTGTTATCTTAAAGTCTATTATCCATGCTTATTGTTGCTATTGAACTGTATCCGGTTCCACCGTGATGGATAACATTGTGAACATTGATTCGAGGTTGAGACGTTAAATTGCGAAGGTAATTATGATGAAATACTGATTTTTTGTGAAAATTTCTCTTTATTTGTTGTTAATGATTCTGTGATTGGTGAGGAAGAGTGTAAAGCACGAAGGGTGATGTCGTGCATAATTTATTTTATATGTCGAGGAAGAGTGTAAAACACGAAGGGTGATGTCGTACATGATTTATTTATATTGTGGGGAAGAGTGTAAAGCACGAAGGGTGATGTCGTGCATGATTTATTTATATTGTGAGGAAGAGTGTAAAGCACGAAGGGTGATGTCGTGCATGATTTATTTATATTGTGAGGAAGAGTGTAAAGCACGAAGGGTGATGCCGTGCATGATTTATTTATATTGTGAAGTTGAGTGTAAAAGCCCGAAGGGTGATACCGTGCATTCTTATTTATAATCCGATGAGGATGAGAGTAAAAGCACGAAGGGTGATGTCGTGCATTCCTATTTGTTATTTGGTGAGGCTGAGAGTAAAAGCACGAAGGGTGATGTCGTGCAGATTTCCTTCCTATTTTAGTTGCTTAATTTGGTTGTATGTTAATCACTGTTTATTTCTGCCTTCTCGTTTTTTTCTCACTTCTTATGTTGAAATTTTTCATTGTATGTCCCTTCCCATTAATTGTTGTTTTAATTCTTTATTTGCTGTTACTTCCAATAGCATGATTATATAGGTTTAGGTTTTATGTGGTGTCATGTTCTAGCCTCCTCACTATTTCGCCGAGGTTAGGCTCGACACTTACCAATACATGGGGTCGTTTGTACTGATATTGCACTCTGCACTTTCCGTGCAGATCCAATTTTAGATCCGAGCTGAGTTCGAGTTATTAGCAGACTATTCGCACGGCGACACGAGGTAGATCTGCCGACGTCCGTAGATTTCTGGAGTCTCATTCGTATTATTCAGTTGTTGTTTCATTTAGTCAGAACAAATATATATTTTCTTTCAGCCAAATACTTGTATTAAATTCTTAGTAGTTCGTGAATTGTGACTCCAAACCCTGGGTAGCTAGAGATTAGTATTATTTTTGCAGTATCGTATACTATTTCATTTGTTATTTTTGGTACCATATATTGGATGGAAGTAAAACTTCGTATATATACTTTAATTGTTTTAATATCGTAACCCTCTAATGTTGGTTTGCCTAGCAAGTATAGCGTTAGGCGCTATCACAGTCCCGCCAGTGAGAAATCGGGTCGTGACATTGATAGAGAAAAGAAGAAGAGGAAAAGAAGAGGAAGAAGAAAGGAGCACATAGGCCAAGAGGAAGAAAAGGAGGCGTCTGAAGTTGTCAAAATTAGAGTATAGGTTAAAGAATTTTAAAAATATAGGTATAAATTAAATGGGGACGACCAAATAAAACGCTCGATGTAATTTTTACGTCTATTCTAGTCCAATCCAAGTCCAGATATTAAGCCAGGCCCAACTGACCCCAATATTGTTGTCTAGGCCCAGTTTATGGATAAGTACATGAAAAACCAATTATTTCGTCGTAAAGATCATTTGAGATTCATCTGTTCATTTGCGAGATCATTTTGTTCTTTCTATGAATAGCAGTAGGACCAAATTTAGCCTAACTTGGAAGGGAATTTAACGTATACAGTCGAATTTTTATATAATAGTATCCTTATATAATAATTTGTATATAAAAATTAATTTTTTTCGGAATCAATTTTTATGTTATATTATAATATATATTTTCTATAACAACTAAAAATATTCGGAACAAATAAAGCTGTTATAAAGAGGTTTAACTATATATACTAATAACGTAAGGAATAACTTGTTTAGTTCAGAATAATTTTATTCAATTCAGTGGCTCCTCTTCTCCAACAATCTACATGTTATACAGTTTAATGCAACTAATCATAAGGGGAAGATATGCTTATAATGTTTTTAATTATCTTTGGGTTCCATGCTTGGCACATAATTAGTCATTAATTACAATAATGCTGAAAAAAATGATGATACAGTAATACGTGTAGCCGCATTCTAGATTTTGAAGTACATGATAAAATATACTTTATTTACTTATCTGGTATGCATTTTGCACTCTCCTTAAGAAAGTATTAATTAAATATTTATTTTTACTGAAGTATCCTTATTATGATAAGTAATTTATGTTTTGAAAACTATTACTCCAATAAATTTGAGAAATTAAATTTATAATATGATAATTAGGTCAATCTGCATATCCAAGTAATCACAGTTAAGTAGATAATGACATTTTACCAAACATCAGAAAATAAGTAGCTGCTTAGTTTCATTTTTTATTTGGTTTGTTTTGGTACGTCAAAATTCACAATTGGAGAAATTTGTCCCTTCAAATTGACATATACCAAATTATCCTTTCCTAATTTGCTGTTTGTTGACAATTCACGAGTTTTTAGTTTAAATAATGGAAATGACTCATTCAGATTTCATACGAAGCTTCTCTTTATGTTCATCAAAAAAAAAAAAAAAAAATTGGGTGGAAGTGACAAGTTTGAATCTTTACTACTAAGCTAATTTCTTGATGACTAAAACTTCTGTATATTCCAAACAAGAAAAGAAATAAATTAAAAGTCTATTTCTTGATAAGTAGGACTGAACACGTTGGTGCAAAACTTCCGAAAAGTAATTTTTACAGAAAACTCTTATAGCTTGTTTGGATGGTTGTTACCTATAAAAAATTACAATTAAAGAAAATTTCATTTAACTTTTGTAACATGAAGTAAAGCAGAAGAAGAGTACATAATTTTCGAAGGATAATAGAACTCTATAAAGTTAAAATGTGAAATGAGACAAGTTCAAGGGTCATATGTATTATCCCCATTAAACAATCCATTTGATCGTACTAATAGAATATTTCAAAGCTATAAATGAGAGACCAGGCCAATTCAATACCTATATCCATTAGAAAAAACAAAAATGATAATGACCAAATCTATAGCTTCTCCCTTTCATTTTCACTAAGTTTCAACGAAAATGACATAGTAACGTAATTACATTTAGAATTTTATTAGTCCACACGCCACCGCTTTCTTCCGAATTATTACTCGTTTTTAACTGTTCATGCATGAAATAGTATTCCCATTACCAACATACATATTCATATCTTGTACATCTGTAATTTTTTTCACATACAGTGGCAAAGTTAGAAATATCATTTAAGGTGTTCAAACTTAAAATAAATAAAAATATTTTCCGATAAAAAGTATTTAGTATGTTATATAACATTAAAATCTAATATTTTACATATATATATATATATATATCATAATTTTTAGACGAAGGGTGGTCAGTTACGGCTACGTACCTTTCGCCCCTGTACTTCGCTAGCGTTTGACTATAGATTCTCAAATTTGTTTTGAAAAATCTAATTTGAGTGAAGTTTGGTTTGAAGATGAAAATGTGTTTGGACATCAGTTTTCAAAACATATTTCCCAAATTTAACTTGTAGAAGTACACCGATACTTATTGCACCACAAAAGTTCTTGGGCATGAACACATATATTTAAGTAATTTTAAAGAAATATAATATTATTATATATGATTTTGGGGAGAAGAGCATGAGTTCAGGTGAACCCATATCCTAAGACCTAAATATGCCCTTGATGTCCGATATTTATATTACCCAATTAAACTTAAATTTCCATTGAAAAACCCTACGTTATAATGTAAAATAATATCTAACAAAAACGACTTTACACTAAGTAGGCGTTTGGACATAAGAATTGTAACATTTCAAAAAATAGTGAAAAAAGATTTCAAGTGAAAATGAGATTTGAAATTTAGAGTTGTGTTTAGACATAAAATTCTGTTTGGGTTGCTTTTGAAGTTTTGTAAGTAATTTGAGTAAAATTTTGAAAAATAGTTTTTTGGAGTTTTTAAATGTTCGATAATTTTCAAAATGCATTTTCAAGCAAAAATTAAAAATTTTATGAACAAACGCTGATTTTAAAAAAATAATTTTTTTTATGTCCAAACGGGCTCTAAGGTTCTAGCTACAAGCTGTAAGGTTGAATGAAGGAGTACTTACTTATAATTACCACGTTTTCTTTCAAAATTTTCAAATATTTAATTTTCATCCTCCATATTCTCTCTCCCCCTCCTATATATTTCCTTTACGCAGTTCTTCAACTTTCCTACAT
>MDKI01062555.1:0-11584 GCA_005239505.1 Nicotiana paniculata | reverse complement strand
GCAAATACATCGAAAATACGCTCAAGAGGCGAGGAGGAGTGCACCGGGCTATAGTCGGGCGCCTGAGCCCAAACGCCTGGCCCTGCCTGGCGTTAGTCAAGCGTTAGAGTCCAAACGCCAGCCCTAGCCTGGCGTTAGAGTCCAAACGTTAGCCTGGCGTTAGCCAGGCGCCAGGGCCCAAACGCCAGGCCCCTGTTTCGGTCAATTCCGAGTTTTGACGAGCTTAAGTGTTTCCCGGTTGGAATAGAAGTCTCCTACACGTTTAGGGTTTGTCCTAAACATATAAATAGACCCCTAAAACACAACTTAATGAGGATTTGAGAGGATCGGAAGACATACGAAAGATTCTAGGAGAGGAAATCATCAAAGTAAAGGAAAACCTGTGGATTACTACTCAGAAAAGCAAAAACATTGATTTTTATCTCCTTAGTTCATTACTCTGTAATTCAATTATGCAAGTTATTTTAGATTTGATATTTATGAATATGAGTAGCTAATTTTCGTAATCGTTGTGGTGGAACCCGTTGGGGGACAAACTTATGGTGGTATTAATATAATTTTGATTGGTTGTTTAATCTATATTTGTTCAACTCCATTCTTGTTGTAGTTAATTGAATGGCCATCAATTAGCTGTGCCTATTTAGTATGCATCTACTTGAGAAAGAGTGCATATTTAGGTAATTGTTTGAACAACACCACTCCTAAAGTATAGACGAAAGTCATAACCAAGGGTTTAGAAGTTGTATTAAAAATAATGATACTTCGAGTGCAATCTAAAGTGAACGGTAATGCAATTTGACTAGCGTAACTTGAGAGAGTACGACTAGTAAATTATCATAATTACTTGAGAGAGATTTATGGTAGATAGAATGTTCATGATTGATATAAAGAATTAGTCAAGTTATAGGAAATATCTGAGAAGTAAGTTCACCAACGGGGGATACCCTAACCTTAGACCTTTATTACAATTGTTTAAATCATATTGTTAGTCATTGTTAGTTTATCATTATTGCCAGTATAAATAATAATACATCATCAATTGATATTCAAAAGTCTAGAGGAAACTGATTAAGTAAAAGTTTTATATTCTGACGGCTTGATTGATACGTAAATTCCCTGTGGGATCGACTCTGGGTGTAATACCCCGGATTATATTTGCAACGCCCGCTTAGTCTTTTATAAGATATAGTTGAGCGTGATAACCCCACATACTTATAATATTCATTGTACACTTATTACCATTTCCCTTTGATATCCATCACATTAATAGCACATAATATAATATAATTATCCTACCCTTGCACCACAAAATCTTAAATTACTTAGGCCTTACACTGTCGAACCTGCCGGGCTAGAATATCCACCGGCTCCTCCTCATAAGTTAAATCCTTGTCTAATTGGACTGAGCTGAAATCTAACACATGGGACGCATCACCGTGATACTTTCGGAGCATGGACACATGGAACACCGCATGGACTGCTGATAAACTTGCTGGCAATGCGAGCTTGTAAGCAACCTCACCCACTCTCTGAAGAATCTCAAAAGGTCCAATGTACCTAGGGCTCAACTTTCCCTTCTTTCCGAACCTCATCACACCCTTTATGGGTGAAACCCGGAGCAACCCCCTCTCTACGACCATGAATGCAACATCACGAACTTTACATTCGACATAACTCTTTTGCCTGGGCTGAGCTGTGCAAAATCGATCCTGAATAATCTTGACCTTATCCAAGGCATCCTGTACCAAATCTGTACCCAACAACTGAGCCTCCCTCAGCTCTAACCATCCAACTGGAAAACGACACTGCCTCCCATATAATGCCTTATAGGGGGCATCTGAATGCTCGACTGGTAGCTTTTGTTGTAGGAAAACTCCACATGTGGCAAGAATTGATCCCACGAACCCCCGAAATCTATAACATAAACATATAGCATATCCTCCAATATATGAATAGTGCACTCGGACTAACTGTCCGTATGAGGATGAAATGTTGTGCTCAACTCAACCTGCATGCCAACTGACGTTATACTGCTCTCTAAAAGTGCAAGGTGAACTGCGTACTTCGATTAGAAATGATAGACACGGGCACACCGTGAAGACGGACGATCTCGCGGAGGTAGATCTCAGAACAACCGCTCTGAAGAATAGGTAACTGTCACTGGAATGAAATGCACTGACTTGGTCAGCCTATCCACAGTGACCCATACCGCATCGAACTTTTTCTGAGTCTGTGGGAGTCCAACAATAAAATCCATAGTGATACGCTCCCACTTCCACTCAGGAATCACTAACTTCTGAAGCAAACCACTAGGTCTCTGATGCTCATACTTTACTTGCTAACTATTTAGATACCGAGCTACATATGCAACTATATCCTTCTTCATCCTTCTCCACCAGTAATGCTTCCGCAAGTCCTGATACATCTTGGCAGCACCCGGATGAATGGAATACCGGGAACTGTGGGCCTCCTCAGGAATCAACTCAGGAAGTCCATCTACATTGGGCGCACAAATACGACCCTGCATCCTCAAAACCCCATCATATCCAACCGTAACCTGCTTGGCTCCACCGTGCTGCACTGCGTCCCTAAGGATAAGCAAATGAGGGTCACTGCCCCTTCCTGATGCGCTCAAACAAGGAAGACCAAGCGACTGTACAAGCTAGAGCACGACTGGGCTCTGAAATATCTAACCTCACAAACTGATTGGCTAAAGCTTGAACATCTAATGCAAGAGGTCTCCCACCGATTGGAATGTACGCAAGATTGCCCATACTCGCTGCCTTTCTACTTAAGGCATCGACCACCACATTGGCCTTCTCGGGGTCATACAAAATGGTGATATCATAGCCTTTCAATAACTCCAACCACCCC
Organism: Nicotiana paniculata; assembly: GCA_005239505.1. NCBI lineage: Eukaryota > Viridiplantae > Streptophyta > Magnoliopsida > Solanales > Solanaceae > Nicotiana > Nicotiana paniculata. Next base: position 8,710 of record MDKI01062555.1, on the reverse strand, counting down.
CTCTGCCTCAAATTGAGATCTTTTTGTTTGAACAAATACTATAGACTCCAATAGTGCCTCTAAATCTTTAGCGCGTGAACAATAACTGCCAACTCTAGATCGCGAACATGGTAATTCTTCTCATGGACCTTCAACTCCCGTGACACATATGCCATCCCCCTGCCATCCTGCATCAATAATGCTCCGAGCCCAACACGAGATGCATCACAATACACCTTATAAGATCCTGAACGTGTGGCAACACCAACACCATCGCCGTAGTCAAAGTGGTCTTGAGCTTCTGAAAGCTCGCCTCACACTCGTGTGACCATATGAACGGGGTACCCTTTTAGGCCAACTTGGTCAATGAGGCTGCTATAGATGAGAACCCCTCCACAAACCAACGATAATAACCCGCCAAATCCAAGAAACTCTGGATCTCCGTGGCTGAAGTAGGTCTAGGCCAGTTCTGAACTGCCTCAATTTTCTTAGGATCCACCTGAATTCCCTCTACTGATACTACGTGCCCCAAGAAAGAGATCAAGTCCAACCAAAACTCGCACTTTGAAAACTTGGCATATAACTAGCTATCCTTAAGATTCTGAAGTACAATCTGAAGATGTTGCTCATGCTCCTCTCGACTGCGGGAGTAGATCAAGATATCGTCAAACACAATCACAAAAGACTCCAGATAGGGCTTGAACACCTGGTTCATCAAATCAGTAAATGTGGGGGGGGGGGGGGGGGAGGGCGTTTTCAACCCAAATGACATCACTAGAAACTCATAATGCTTATACCGAGTTCGAAAGGCTATCTTAGGGACATCAGATGCCCTAATTTTAGCTGATGGTAGCCAGACCTTAAATCTATTTTTGAAAATACCGTGGCACCGTGATACTAATCCAATAATTCATCAATCCTCGACAATGTATACTTGTTCTTGATGGTGAATTTGTTCAACTGCTGGTAATATATGCACATCCTCATCGATCTATATTTCTTATTCAAAAACTACATAGGCACACCCCAGGGCGAGACACTAGGTGTAATGAAGCCCTTATCAAGCAAATCTTGCAGCTGTTCCTTCAACTCTTTCAACTCTTTCAACTCTTGTAGGGCCATACGGTATGGAGAAATAGAAATGGGCTGAGTGCCAGAAGCCAATCAATACAAAGGTCAATATCTCTTTCGGGTGGAATTGATCTGTAGAAAACACCTCTGAAAACTCACGAACAAATGGTACTGAATGCATGGAAGGAACCTCCGCACTAGAATGATGGACATAAGCCAAATAGCCTCGGGTCACCAAAAGTATAACAGGACCTCGGCTGCTGTGACTGCTAACCTTGAAACTTACCGTGTCAACCTGAGTAACCACTCTGAAAACTTTGGAGCGGAGGTGCACTAATAGGAGCTCATGGTGCACTGTAGGCTAACTGGTTGTAATGAGACCTATGAGGGCCGCGACCACCTGAAGCACTGTGGGATGCCCTAAGGCTGAATGAAACGACCTACGAGGATGTCCTCTACCAAAAGTATCCCTTCCTCCAAATGAGGCACCGCTGAAACCACCGGAATGGCGAGGCCTCTTGTCAGACCCCTACCATCTCTCCTGTGCAAGAACCACCTCGATCCTCCTGACGACGTTAACAACCGCCTAAAAAGAAATCTCACCCCCAGTCTCCTTGGCCATTTGAAACCTATAGGGTGAGCGAGTCCAACAATAAACCTCCTTACTCTATCTCCCTTTGTAGGAAGTAAAAGAAGAGCATGATGGGCTAGATCCACAAAACGGGTCTCGTACTGAGTAACACTCATACTGCCCTACTGGAGATGTTTGAACTGCCGGCGATAATACTCTCTCAATGTGATAGGGAGGAACTTCTCTAAGAAGAACTGTGAGAACTGGTACCAATTAAGAGCATGCGACCTAACTGGCCTGGTCAACATATAATCTCTCCACGACCTCTTGGCAGGACCCATTATCTAAAACACAACAAAATCGATCCCATTGGTCTTAACTATCCCATGTTCCACAGCACCTCATGGAGCGTTCAAATAATCCAGTGGGTCCTCAGAAGGTGCACCACTGAAGTGAACTGGGAAGAGCTTTTTGAACTTGTCCAATATCAATAATCCTTCAGAAGACATGGCGGGCCTATCACTGGCCTGTGCCACGACAAATGGCTGAACTACCCCAGCTAGCAGGGCTGCTGGTGTCTGATACTAGGGAGCCATCTGCTACAGAGTGTGGGTAGCATTGAGTCTGGGATCCTCCCCCAGCCTGAGAGACGGCTGGGGCCTAAGGAAATGTATCGCCCTGGGCCGGACTCTCCATAAGGCCCACCAAAAGGATTAAAGCGTCTTGAAGTACTGTGGTAGCGATGAACCCCTCGGGGACCTGAGATGGTCTAACAGGTACATTCTGAGTTGGAACCTCCGCATCAAAATCCACATGAGGCTCCACTGCTGCTGTTGCTGCTCGAGATCTAGGTTGAGCTCTGCCTTTGCCTCGACTTCTGGCGCGACCTCGGCGTCGTCCTCTGCCCCTAGTAGGAGATACCACTGGGGGCTGCGGCTGCTGTCCACCTGAAGATGCTATACGTGTTCTCGCCATCTCCGGGAGGACAAGAATAGAATAGTTCAATAAGAAATGATAGAATAAAATAGCACGACAGAGAAGAATAAAGTGAAATTTGTTCTTAAACTCCATAGCCTATGGAAGATAAGTAAAGACGTCTATGTAACGATCCTCCAGACTCTACTAAGCTTTCTCGTGACTTGTGAGACCTAGGCAACCTAGTGCTTTGATACCAACTTGCCAAGACCCAAAATTCCCACCTTCGGGACCGTGATGACGCCTAACATTTCACATTCTAGGCAAGCCAATGATAGAGGATCTTTAAACCAATTCTAATCAATTCAAATAAGTAAAACCAATTAAACCGAATGAAACTAAAACAAAGTACAAAATGACATAAAAACCAGTAAAATCTAAGTACAACCCGAATCTAGAGTCACAATTACACGAGCTTCTAGAGTCTCTACAAATAGGGTCTGAAATAAATACAACTGTCTTGAATGAAAAGAACAATAATAGGGAATGAGGAAGGGGACTTCAAGGTCTCCGGACACCAGCAGATCTACCTCGAGTCTCCAAATGCCAATCAGATACGCCCCACGGACAGCTGGGACCAATACCAAAATCTGCACAAGAAGTGCAGAGTGTAGTATGTGTACAACTGATCCAATGTACTCCGTAAGTGTCGAGCCTAACCCCGATGAGGTAGTGATGGGGTAGTGACGAGGCTATGATAGCACACCCACATAAGCAAACCTGTACAAACGAAAATATACGTACAACATAACAACAAATAAAGAATAACGAGTACTATTGGGAGGGGACATGAGAAAGGGGTACAAGATACGGTAACTACAACAAGGAATGATAATAAGAAACAGTCGATAAACCTTCAACCCACAAAATGAACAAACATAATGAATAAAACTACACGGCATCACCCTTCGTGCTTTCACTCTCATCCGCACCATGAAACAATAACAATGGCACAATATCACCCTTCATGCTTTTACTTTTAACCTCACCATAGAATGCTACATGCGACATGTCATCACCCTTCGTGCTGTTACTCTCAAGTTCATCATAAAAATAATAGATACGACACGTCATCACCCTTCGTGCTTAAACTATCAAATACGACACGGCATGACCGTTCGTGCATTAACTCTCATTTACAGCACGACATCACCCTTTGTGAAATAACACTCTCCCTTATCATATGACAATAAACATATAACAATAGGAAGATAGAATAAGCAAGATCAAGTCTTATGTCAATAATGGTTCCACGATATTGATATCAACTTCAGAAACAATACTCAATTATCACAGATAGCTCATGAATGCGGAAATAACGATCAACTTAGTAATTAACTAGTCTAAGCATGGATATCTTCATCAAAGGAAGAAATAAATTACAAGAAAATGGTCCGACCCGTATACTTTAACCCAAAAACAATGCATAAGTACTCGTCACCTCACATATACGTTGAACCCAACATTTAAACAGGTAGCACATAACAAACAAGTCGTAATCCCTCTAGTCAAGGTTAACCACGATACTTACCTCACTCTAAAGATCAATTCAAAGCCCAACCATGACTTTGCCTTTCAAACAAGCCTCCGAACCAACCAAATCTAGCAAATTATCAACCAAACAGTTCAAAATGAGCCTTAGGAACTACCCACGAATGAAAAAGGTTCAATTTAGGTCATTATTGAAAAGGTCAACAGAATTTAACTTCCGAGCCCGACTTGGTCCAGACCCGAAATTCGGACCAAAACCCGATTAGTCATTCACACCTAGCCCAGTTATGTAATTTGTTTTGGAATCCGACCTCAATTTGAGGTCTAAGCTCCAATTTTACAAAAATTCCTAATATTACCCAAACCCCCATTTTCTACCATTAAAATCCTAGATTTTAGGCTGAAATCTTATGTAATGTAATGGAAGATTGAAAGAAAATAGTTAGAATCACTTACCAATGAATTGGGAAGAAGGGCTCTTGGGAAAATCGCCTCTAGGGTTCTCTAGGTTTGAAAATTTGAAAGAGTTAGAAAATTCCCGTCTAACTCAGCTTTTAACCAGGTGCAGATGTCGCAATTGCGACCTGGGGTTCGCAATTACGAACCCCGCAAATGCGAAGTCCCAACGTTTCTGCTATCATCGTATTTGCGATGATTTGTTCACAAATGCAAACTGGGCCTTACCGCAAATGCGACCCAATTGATTGCAAATGCGACCAAGTTTCCCTAGTCCCACTTCGCAATTGCAAAGTAACTGTTCGCAAATGAGAACCTGTGGTGCCCACTTATTCTTCAATTGCAAGGAAATAGCTTGCAATTGCGAAACTGACAGTGAGCCCCTCATTGCAAATGCGAAGCCTGACCTCGCAATTGCGAGGTCTGAGGCCTGCACCACAACTGAAGAACACCAGCTACTTTTCTAAGTTCAAACTCACTCCATGGCCTATCCGAAACTCACTCGAGCTCTCGGGGCTCCAAACCAAACATGCACAGAAGTCCAAAAATATCATTCGAACTTGATCGCGCGATCAAATCGCTAAAATAACACCTAGAACTATGAATCGGACACCAAATCAAATGATATTTTCAAGAAAACTTTAGAACTTCTATTTTAACAACCAGACATACAAATCATGTCAAACCAACTGCGTTTCTCACCAAATTTGGCATACAAGTCATAAATATAGTAATGGACCTATACCGAGTTCCAAAATAAAAATACGGACCCGATATCAACAAAGTCAAACATTGGTCAAACTTTGAAATTCACAAGGACTTTAAACTTCAAATTTTTGAAAAAAAATGATAACTCGAGCTAGGGACCTCCGATTTCTATTCCGGGCATACGCCCAGGTCACAAATAACGATACAGACCCACCGAGACCATCAAAACACAGATCCGAGTCAGTTTGCTCAAAATGTTGACCGGAGTCAATTAAAATGGATTAAGTAAATTGTTCCTCCCTCCGAAAGGATGGGATGTCTCTGATACCACAGTACAAAGAACAGAGCAAGGACTCCAAGAAAGCAAACCATATCATAGATACAAAAATTTTCCTAATATAGGGCTGGCTATTGCCAAGCTACACTAACAATTAATTTGCTTATAGTCGCAAAAGTTTTCCTACAAAGGGGCTGGCTTCACAACACATAAGGGACGACTTGCCAAGCTACAAAACTCAGAAAACTTTTGTACTATAACCAACCTTAGCTGTTATACTAAGAAAAATTTCGTACTACAACAAGCGAAATTTCTTAGAGTATTCTTACTCTATTTTCATACATGGACCGAAATTTCCATCCATTAGAAAGAAAGAACAAGAGGGAAATTTAGAAGGAACTCATATGTAGTATATCACAAAGATTTACAAAGGTTACAAGATAACTTACAAGATGATCTTACAACTACTACAAGGCCTCCTTTATATAGGATTAGGAGGTTATTACAAGACAAACTTATATTATAAAATAAACCTATCTTATATGGAAAACCTATCTACAAGTAGGTCCCTTTTTAGATGTGAAGAAACTTAGGCAAAGTAATTAAAAAGCTCCTGAAAACATGTGAAAAAGGTTAAATATACATGGTTTAGCATGTTAAAGTTTTTGGGAGCGTGTGAAAGCATGCGAAGATAGGGTGCTGCATGTGACGAAGCATGTGGAGGCATGTGGAAGCAAGTCAAAGTGGGACCTAGGTAGTTTAGAAGGATGTAGAATTTTGTCTTGGCATGGGTATATGATTTTTAGGGGTTTTTGGTAGGTAATGTAGGATTATGGTGAGATTAACAGGGATGATTATCTTCCATTGATCTTCTTGGTTTGTCTTCTAGGAATCTTTTAAAGATCTTGTGTAGTAACACCTGGAACTTGACGGTTCTTCTTCGCTATGTTCCTTCTCCTTTGGATTGAGGGATGTGATCCGCAACCTTAATCTGGAGATGTCTTGAATGATTTTTTCCCCGGATGATTTCATACGGAGTTTGATATTCCTTTGCTGCTTCTCGGACTTTTTCCCAGTGAAGATGAGTGCTGGTATAGTTCCAGCTTGCCCAATCTTTTGGCCATATCTCTCTCGGGATGCACCTGTTTTGCTGGAAGATAATTCTTTATGCTTCACTATATTCTTCTTCCATGGATAAAATGGACACGGGAAATTTCCACCAGAATGACGACTCTGCTTGTGCCTGGACTTTTCCGTTAATAATCTTAACTAGCCCATGAAACATGAATACCTTTGCTTTGTAGGAATCGTTGAAACATTTTATCCAATATCTCCTAGGCTTGAACCATAGTAAAAATACTTTAAGAGCTGGTTCAATTTTGTCAAAATCTTTGAAGACGTTGCACTTGAATTCCATGAAAATGTAGTATTGATGGCATAGGTACTAGAAAAACCATAATAGTTCTTGTGGAAAATCCTTGGCTTGTTCTATGAATATATGGCAGAATGAATATTCTGGATTGACCCCATAAGTCTTGAGAATGGATCCTCCATGTTGTTGGAAAACATGGAGCTCATAATAAATTTTTCTTTCCATAATAATTGGCGGATCAATGGGATCCATGAGGTTGAATAACTTCGGTGGATGATCCGTTGGCTTCAATGAACTTGTTCCTGGTACATTTGAAAGCATGAAGATGTGGCTGTTGCTTTTTCCTTGACTTCAGTTTTCCTAGGGTAAATCTCTTTGAGAATTCTTTCGGTCGTGACAGAAAATCTGCGAGAATATTATCTTTTCCTTTCAGGTGCCTGACTTGAAACTTGTATGGAGAGAACCATTGGGCCCATCTGAGAATTTGAGGGTTAGGAATAATTTTTGAATTTATCTGGATCATCTTTGGTAAGCCTTCATATCCATTTCTATCAGAAATTTTGTGTGAATTAGGAAAAAATTGAATTTCTTGATTCCATTCTTTACTGCAAGGATTTCATATAAGGTGGAGTGGTAATGTTGCTCGGCATCTTTGAACTTTCCGCTGGCATATCCGCATATTTTTCTCTGGCCATCTTTTTCTTCAAATAGAACGACACTCCAATATTCATTACTGGCATCAGTTTGCAGTATCTTCTTACTGTCTGAAGGGATGTAGAGGGACTTGACATTGTTAGAAATCTCCTTTATTTCCCTGACTACTTCATCTTGTTTCTTTCCCCATGATGGAGCATTTTTCTTGAGCATCTCTATGAGTGGAGAAATGTATGTAGAGATATTTGTGATGAAACCTCTCACATAATTTACTATACCCAAGGATTATTGGATCTGTTTTGTTGTGAAACTGGTATCTGGAAACTTGAGTAGTTCTTTACATATATGTGGTCCTGGGCTGTATGCACCTTGGACAAAATGCATTCCAAGAAAATCAATCTCTTTTTGGGCAAGAACCATCTTTTTTGCTGAAAGCATGATCCCATAGTGTGTTATCAATGCCTCAAACTGACGAAGCGAGTTGACATGTTCCTCCAATGTATCACTAAATAATAGGATGTCACGATGTAAACTAAAGAGGTATGGAGGATGGACTGGAATATTTTATCATGGCCTTTTGGAACAAGGAGGGTGTAGTTTTCAACCCGAAGGGTATGACTTTCCATTGGAAGTGATGATCGGGGATGCAAAATCCCGTTTTGGGTCTTTCTTCAGGGTGGATTCCCAATTGCCACAATCCAGATTTTAAATCAAACATGGAAAAATATTTGGCTTTGGATAAGTGGGAGAAAAGAGTTAGTTTATTTGGGATAGGGAATTTATCATCTTGGAGGAAATGGTTAAGTGGCTGGTAGTTAATGACTAACCTGAGTTTTCCTCTTGTCTGCTCAGCTCTTTTGTTGACATAAAATGCTTCCATGCCCTTTGTGAATCTGATGGATCTATTAGATCAAATTCTAAAATTTCTTCGCATTCTTTCTTTGCAAGCTGAAGGTGATCTAGATTCATGCCTGAATGACTGGCTTTTGTTGGATTGGTGTTTTCATTCTTCTTGAAAGGGAGTTTGATAAAAAAACTCTTCGTTTTTCCATAACGGGCTTTTCCCTTTCTTTATGAAACCCTTGTGGGATTCAGCACATGAATGCTCAATGAGATTTTGCTCAATCTCTTTGATTTGTTTGTCGTTGGTGATTTG
>MDKI01091434.1:0-10989 GCA_005239505.1 Nicotiana paniculata | reverse complement strand
GTAATGAAGAAAATATGTACAAATCGATGTTTTGTCGTCCTTGATCCTCTCTAATCTCGAATCTGCCTTAATCTCCCCTGTAGTTGTGTTTTAGGAGTCTATTTATAGGTTTAGGGTGAACCCTAACCGTGTAGGAGACTTCTATTTCAATTGGAAAACACTTAAACCCGTCAAAACTCGGATTTGGCCGAACTGGGCAGCCCCTGGCGTTTGGACCCAAACGCCTGGCTAACGCCAGGCTAGGGCTGGCGTTTCAGCCCAAACGCCTGGCTAACGCCAGGGTAGGGCTGGCGTTTCAGCCCTAACGCCTGGCTAACGCCAGGTAGGGTCAGGGTGTTTGGCTCTGTCGCCCGGCTATCGCCCGGGTGTCTCCTTTCGCGTATCTTTCGACGTATTTGCATCCTTTTAGCTCCGTTTCCATATCCAATTCACCTACACATGAAATAAACTCCATTAAGCACATAACAAGTGTAATTTTATCATTAATGCGCATAAAATTTAAGGTATATCACATGTTAAACTATGCAATTTAGTCTCGCATCAAGGTCCCAGCGGGAGAGGCTCAGGCACCAGCAGTGCCCATTGTGATTCCGGGTCTTCAGAAGACCCTAGCCCATATTTTGATAGTGTGCACCAGCCTGGCACAGGCCGTCGTCGTGTCTACTACTACTGCTACTTCTTAGGCTGGGGGAGGAACTCAGACTCAAGCTGCCCGGACACCTGATCAGGTTACTCAGGGGCTTCAGACACATGGGACAGTTCCAGTCCAGTCGGTTGCCCCTGCCCAAGATTTTGTGGTCCCAGCTTTGGAAGATAACGAGCAACGCAGGTTAGAGAGGTTTAGTAGACTCTAGCCTCCGATTTTTAGTGGTACTGAGGGCGAGGACGCCTAAAGATTTTTGGACAAGTGTCGGAGGATCCTTTGCGCAACAGGGATACTAGAGGCTAGTGGGGTCCCATTTACTACCTTCCAGTTCGTAGGTGTTGCACTCGCCTGGTGGGAGGCCTGTGAGAGGACTAGACTTGTTGATGCAGCGCCCCTTACCTGGCGTCAGTTCTCCATTATATTCCTTGAGAAGTATATACCGCAGTCACGCAGGGAGCAGCTGCGTAAGGAGTTCGAGCAGTTGCGCCAGGAGGACATGAAAGTGACGCAGTATGAGATGAGGGTCTCCGAGTTGTCCCGTCATGCTATTTGGCTAGTTCCCACGGATAGAGAGAGAATCAGGAGGTTCGTTGATGGCCTCACTTATCAGCTTCATATTTTTCTGACTAGGGAGAGGGTATCTGGCGCTTCTTTTGAGGAGGTGGTTGACATTGCCAGAGAGATTGATTCGGTTAGCTGCCAGGAGCGGATCGAGAGGGAGGCTAAGAGGTCTTGAGGATCTGGGAGTTTTGGTGGGGTTCCTTCAGGGAGGCAGCCTCAGCGCGACAGAGGCCGTCCATTCAGGCAGGCTCAACCAAGTCTCTCAAGTTATCATGGTGGATCAGTTGGTCACGATCCTCATTGTTCGCATCAGGTGCAACCATCTTTCAGTGCCCTACCAGCTCAGATTTCATCTGGGGCACCATCGGTTCAGAGTTCATCTATGCCTGGTTCTTCCAGTGGTTATCCTTGTGCTAGGGGTTTCCATCAGTCCCTAGTGCCATTCTCCGAGATAGGTTGCTGTGAGTGTGGAGAGGTGGGCCATATTAAGCGGTTTTGTCCTCGTCTTGCGAGAGGTACTTATCAGCAGAGGAGTCAACACGCGGTTTCAGACTCAGTAGATGCACCGCCCGCCCAGGCAGCTAGATGTGGGGGTCAGGCAGGTAGGGGTCGCTCAAGAGGCGGAGGTTGATCCGGTGGTGATCAGGCCCGATTTTATGCATTTTCAGCCAGACCGCATGAGATGGCTTCTGATTCTGTGATCCTAGATATTGTTTCAGTCTGTCACGAGAAGCTTAAGTTTTTAATTGATTCTGGTTCTTCATATTCACTTGTTCATCATAATTTAGCCCATTCTCTGGATACACCCCGCGAATCTTTTGTTACATTTGTTCATGTGCTCGCCTTTGTGGGTGATGTTATTGTTACGGACCGCGTGTGTCTGTTGTGTGGGGTACCTATTGGGGGTCTGGAGACCCGGGTGGATGTGCCATTTCTGAGTATGGTCGGTTGCGACGTTGTTTGATCATATAGATGATTGTACTTTTAGGTATGACTTGATGTAGATGTTTTCCACCGAATCGGATTGGTTGACTCCGTAGAGTTTGGACGTATGAGTTGTGTTCTTTCAGATTCGTGTGATTTGGGTTCGAGTGTATACGGTGTGTGGAGGCGTCACTCTAATCTTTTAGATGAGTTCTGACGTGGAATTTGGGTTCTAAGGCATAGGAATTAGGTTGGATAAATTCGAATGTGTTGTATTCTAAGATCGATGCGGGGTAGGGTGACGTAGGGTCACCCCCGGGTGAGCGCATGGTAAGGTTATTCGGCGGTTGATGTCTTTTGGAGAAACCCTTGGCACGTTCGAGGACGAACGTTTGTTTAAGAGGGGGAGAATGTAACGACACGGTCGGTCGTCCCGTAGAAATTGCATTATTATTACTGTTATTGACTTGGCATAGGTTGGTTATACTGTTATCGATGTGTTAGAGTTGGTAGGCTTGAAATCGGAATGGTTGTAGTGAGAGTTTAGTCGCTTAGTCTTTAAAATTAGCCTTGAAGTTGGAAAAGTCAACTGAGAGTTGACTTATTGGTAAACGACCTCGGAATATGGATTTTATGGCTCGGATAGCTTCTTTAGGTGATTTGGTACTTAGGAGTGTGTTCAGAATATTTTGGTGAGGACCGGTGTAGAATTAGGCTTGAATTGGCGAAAGTTAGTTTTTGGTAATTTTCGATCGGCAATGGAAAATAGGCTATCAGGGCCGGAATGGATTTTCTGAAAGTTGGAACAGGTTTGTAATGTCATTTTAGATATGTTTGCAAAATTTCAGGGCAATCGGAGTTGTTTTGGATAGTTTCGGCATAGTTGGAGGATTTTAGAAATTTCAAAGTTCTTAGGCTTGAATTTGATGTGATTCTGGTATTTTGATGTTATTTTTAGTGTTTCGGGAGTGCAACTAAGTTTGAATGATCATATTTGAGGTGTTGGTATGTTTGGTTGGGGTTCCGAGGGGCTCGGGATGGTTTTGAGTGGTTAACGGGGAGTTTGGAGCGCTTGTGTTGCTGCTGAAGTTGCTGGTGCTGGTGTAACCGCATCGGCGGATGGGTCATCGCAGGTGCGGGCCCGCAAGAGCGGAAGGAGGCTCCGTAGGTGCGAGATTTGGCCAGCCAGGGAAGAGGTCGCAGATGCGGATAGTGGGCTGCACCTGCAAAGTGACAGGTGCGGAATGTGAGTTGCAGGTGTGGAGTTAGGACGTTTAATAAAATGTCGCAGGTGCGTTTGTTTTGACCGCAGGTGTGGAACCCCTAGGCAGAAAGTATAGATTAAAACCCTCCGCAACCATTAGACCTTTTAACACCATTATTTGTACGGACAGAGAGCTTTGGGGGCGATTTTTGAAGAGGGAAATCATTGTTCTTCATAGAGTTAAGTATTTTGATCATTTAAAATCGTTTATGGGTGATTATAGAACACAATCTCAGCATTTAATTCATTAAAATCAATAGAAAAATATGGGATTAGGGCTTGAGATTATGAGATCTTTAGGGATTGGTTTGAGGGGTCAAACTAACTCCGATTTTAGTGTTATTTATATGTACAGACTCGTGGGATGATGAAGAACATTTTGGTATAAAATTTGTCGGGTTCCGAGATGTGGGGCCGGGGTTGGGTTTTGACCAATTTCGGGTTTTGAGCTATAATTGGTACCTTTCAATTGGAATTCATTCCTTAAGCATAAATTGATGATAAAAATCTGAACTTGGTAGATTTGGAGCACTCACAGGCCGGATTTAGAGGCAAAGGCACTACGAAATAGTATTTTAGCCGGTTTTGAGGTAAGTAACTTTTCCAAACTTGCTTCTGAGGGTTCGAAACCCCGAGCTAAAATGATTTATGACTATTGTTGAGGTGACGCACATGCCAAGTGACAGGCGTGCGGTTGTGCATCGAGTAATTATGGCCTGGCTTATTCCATGGCACCTCTTAGTGATTATTCCCTGATTATATTTGTACTTCTGTTAATGTGGTAATTGTAAACCTATTAGAAATCATGTTAAGTATAAATGCTAGGCTTCACGCCGAAAATGCTGAGACCCGAGTGGTCGTATATTACTGTCTCATTTTGTGATTAATTGATTTCATATACTCAGTCCTGTTATAGCATATCACTTCATATCTAAGTCTCAATATTGTTAATTATATGCATACTTATCATTGTTTCGGGCTGGTGGATGCATCTGTGATCCATGCGAGTGAGACTGAAGAGTAATGACTGAGTAAGGCCGAGAGCCTGTTATTGAGACAATTATGAGATTGGACTGCACACCGCAGCGATATTAAATCATGCCTTCGTTGTCTTGATGTGGCGCTTGGGCTACTAGGGCCCCTCCGGAGTCTTTACACCCATAGTGAGCTCATTGATATGAGGGATGGGTCTTCCCTGGACATGGATCTTGTCCGAAGTGGATGTTTTGTGAGGGATGGATCATCCCTGGGCATGGATCTTGTCCGAGTGTTTTATTTCGGAGATGGACTTTCTCCGTGGGGCTGGATTGGCATTTTTCCTCAGTACGGAGTGACTACGGTCACCGGTGTTTATGCATATTCCGGGATGGAACTTCTCTGGGCCTGAGAGCCATATATAGTACTGAGTTGACTCCTGTGGGAGAGTTTTGAGCACTATGTGCATATCCACAGTGTTTTAATACATATATTTTTATGATGGCATGTAGAGTATACTGACATACTTGGCATATTTACTCATCCTGATAATCTATTAGCAAATCTAATTTCTGTATATTGTTTATTGTAAAATTTTGAGGTTTTGTCCGTCATTACTTCTCAGCCCGTAGTTTGGGTTCGTTACTTCTGAGTTGGTGTACTCACATTACCACCTGCATCTTGTGTGCATATCTAGGTACACCGGGACCCGGTAGTGGATATTGAGCAGCTGTCAGAGTTTTCACTATAGTTGTCAAGGTAGCAGTTGGCGATTGCGACCTCGTCTTCTCTTTCTTATTCTACCTGTTGTTCTTTATTTTGAGACAATGTTGTCCATTTCTCCTTTTCTTTTGATTTATGTTATAGTATCTAATGACTGAGTGACACCGGATCCGGGGTTCGAGGTTTAAATTTAGTTTTCAAATATTGTTTTTTAAACTTCAGATTCTTAGTATTATCAATAAATTTGTTTAAAATTGTATTTTTACGAGACATTGAATTTAGCTTAGTTAAAAAGAGCGGCTTGCCTGGTTCCACGACAGGCGCCATCATGACTCCGAAATTGGATCGTAACAAGATGGTATCAGAGCGCTAGGTTAAATAGGTCTCACCAGTCATGAGCAGGTTTAGTAGACTCTTGCGGATCGGTACAGAGATGTCTGCACTTATCTTCAAGAAGATATAGAACCCTTAGGAAAAATCCCACATTATTGAATTCTGTCGTGCGACTCTGTTGAATTTTGGAACTAAACTTCTGTTGTTTTCATTCTCTCACAGATGGTGAGGACTCGTGCTACCGATCGTGGTGATCAGAGACCAGCAGGACCGACGGGAGGTCGAGGCCGTGATCGAGGCCGTGGCAGAGGGAGGGGTGCAGCCCGCTTAGCAGTTGGGGCAGTACTCATTGTGATTACGGGTCTTCAGGAGACCCTAGCCCAGATTTTGACGGTGTGCACTAGCCTGGCACAGGCCGTCGCCGTGTCTACTACTGTTGCTACTTCTCATGCCGGGGGAGGAACTCATACTCCAGCTGCCCGGACACTTGAGCAGGTTACTCAGGGGATTCAGACACGTGGGACAGTTCCAGTACAACCGGTTGCCCCAGCCCAAGATTTTGTGGTCCCAGCTTTGGCAGATGACGAGCAGCGCAGGTTAGAGAGGTTTAGTAGACTCCAGCCTCCGATTTTTAGTGGTACTGAGGGCGAGGACGCCCAGGCCTTTTTGGACAAGTGTCTGAGGATCCTTCGCACAACAGAGATATTGGAGGCTAGTGGGGTCCCATTTACTACCTTCCAGTTAGCAGGAGCTGCACTAGCCTGGTGGGAGGCCTATCAGAGGCGTAGACATGCTAATGCAGCGCCCCTTACCTGACGTCAGTTCTCCATTTTATTCCTGGAGAAGTATATACTGCAGTCCCGCAGGGAGGAGCTGCGCAGGGAGTTCGAGCAGTTGCGCCAGGAGGACATGACAGTGACGCAGTATGAGATGAGGTTCTTCGAGTTATCCTGTCATGCTATTTGTTTAGTTCTCACGGATAGGGAGAGAATCAGGAGGTTCGTTGATGGCCTCACTTATCAGCTTGGATTTTTCTGACTAAGGAGAGGGTATATGGCGTTTCTTTTGAGGAGGTGGTTGACATTGCCAGAGAGATTGAGTTGGTTCGCCGCCAGGAGCGGATCGAGAGGGAGGCCAAGAGGTCTCGAGGATCTGGGAGTTTTGGTGGGGTTCCTGCAGGGGGACAGCCTCAGCCCGACAGAGGCCGTTCATTTAGGCAGGTTCAACCAAGTTGCTCAAGTTATCGTGGTGGATCAATTGGTCACGATCCTCATAGTTCGCATCAGGTGCAACCATCTTTCAGTGCCCTGCCAGCTCAGAGTTCATCTTGGTCACCATCGGTTCAGAGTTCATCTATGCATGGTTCTTCCAGTGGTTATCTTGGTGCTAGGGGTTTCCTTCAGTCCCAGTGCCATTCTCCGAGAGAGGTTGCTTTGAGTGTGGAGAGGTGGTCCATATTAAGAGGTTTTGTCCTCGTCTTACGAGAGGTACTTATCAGCAGAGGAGTTAGTCAACGGTTTTAGACTCATTAGATGCACCAGTCGCCCATGTAGGTAGAGGTGGGGGTCAGGCAGGTAGGGGTCGCCCAAGAGCGGGAGGTCGATCCGGTGGTGATCAGGCCCGATTTTATGCATTTTCATCCAGACCGGATGAGATGTCTTCTGATGCCGTGATCTCAGGTATTGTATCAGTCTGTCAAGAGAAGCTTATGTTTTTAACTGATTCCGGTTCTTCATATTCACATGTTCATCATAATTTAGCCCATTCTCTGGATACGCCCCGCGAATCTTTTGTTACATCTGTTCATGTGCTCGCCCTTGTGAGTGATGTTGTTGTTACGGACTGCGGTGTCTGTTGTGTGCAGTACCTATTGGGGGTCTGGATACCCGAGTGGATATGCCATTTCTGAGTATCTACGTAGTTTGATCCGATAGATGATGATACTTTTAGGTATGACTTGATGTACATATTTTCCACCGAATCAGATTGTTTGACTCCGTAGAGTTTGGACGTATGAGTTGTGTTCTTTCAGATTCGTGTGATTTGGGTTTGGGTGTATACGGTGTGTGAAGGCGTGATTCTAATCTTGTAGATGAGTTCTGACGTGGAATTTGGGTTCTAAGGCATAGGAATTAGGTTGGATAAAGTGGTATTCGAATGTGTTGTATTATTAGATCGATGCAGGGTAGGGTGACGTGGGGTCGCCCCCGGGTGTGTGCATGGTAAGGTTATTCGGCGGTTGATGGCTTTTGGAACAACCCTTGGCACGTTCGAGGACGAACGTTTGTTTAAGAGGGGGAGAATGTAACGTCCCGGTCGGTTGTCCCGGAGAAGTTGCATTATTATTACTGTTATTGACTTGTCATAGGTTGGTTATACTGTTATCGATGTGTTAGAGTTGGTAGGCTTGAAATCGGAAGGGTTGTAGTGAGAGTTTAGTCTCTTAGTCTTTAAAAATAGCCTTGACGTTGGAAAGTCAACTGAGATTTGACTTATTGATAAACGACCTCGGAATACATATTTTATGGCTCGGATAGCTTCGTTAGGTGCTTTGGGAATTAGGAATGTGTTCAGAAAATTTTGGTGAGGACCTGTGTAGAATTAGGCTTGAATTGGCGAAAGTTAGTTTTTGGTGATTTCCGGTCGAAAATGGAAAATAGGCTATCAAGGCCGGAATGGAATTTCTGGAAGTTGGAATAGGTTCGTAATGTCATTTTTGATATGTCTGCAAAATTTCAGGTCAATCGGAGTTGTTTTGGATAGTTTCGGCATCGTTGGAGGATTTTAGAAATTTCAAAGTTCTTAGGCTTGAATTTGATGTGATTTTGGTGTTTTGATGTTATTTTTAGTGTTTCGGGAGTGCAACTAAGTTTGAATGATCATATTTGAGGTGTTGGTATGTTTGGTTGGGGTTCCGAGGGGCTCGGGATGGTTTTGAGTGGTTAACGAGGAGTTTGGAGTGCTTGTGTTGCTGCTAAAGTCTCTGGTGCTGGTGTAACCGCACCTGCGGATGGGTCATCGCGGGTGCGGGCCCACAGGAGCGGAGGGAGGCTCCGCAGGTGCGAGATTTGGCCAGCCAGGGAAGAGGTCGCAGATGCGGATAGTGAGCTGCACCTGCAAAGTCGCAGGTGCGGAATGTGAGTCGTAGGTGCGGAATTAGGCCGTTTAATGAAATGTCGCAGGTGCGTTTGTTTTGACCGCAGGTGCGGAACCCCTAGGCAGAAAGTATAAATTAAAACCCTCCGCGACCATTAGACCTTTTAACATCATTATTTGTATGGACAGAGAGCTTTGGGGGCGATTTTTGAAGAGGGAAATTAGTATTCTTCATAGAGGTAAGTATTTTGATCATTTAAACTCGTTTATGGGTGATTATAGAACACAATCTCAACATTTAATTCATGAAAATCAGTAGAAAAAGGTGGGATTAGGGCTTGAGATTATGAGACCTTTAGGGATTGGTTTTAGAGGTCAAACGAACTCCGATTTTAGTGTTCTTTATATGTACGGACTCGTGGGATAATGAAGAACATTTTGGTATAAAATTTGTCGGGTTTCGAGACGCGGGGCCGGGGATCGGGTTTTGACTAATTTCGGATTTTGATCTAAAATTGGTACTTTTCAATTGGAATTCATTCGTTAAGCATATATTGATGATAACAATCTGAACTTGGTAGATTTGGAGCACCCAGAGGTCGGATTTAGAGGAAAAGACACTTCAGAATAGTATTTTAGCCGGTTTTGAGGTAAGTAACGTCTCCAAACTTGGTTCTGAGGGTTCGAAACCCCGAGCTAAATGATTTATGACTATTGTTGAGGTGACGCACATGCCAAGTGACGGGCGTGCGGGCGTGCACCGAGTAATTATGGCCTGGCTTATCCCATGGCACCGCTTAGTGAGTATTCCCTGATGATATATGTACTTCTGTTAATGTGGTAATTGTAAACCTGTTAGAAATCATGTTAAGTATAAATTCTAGGCTTCACGCCGAAAATGCTGAGACCCGAGTGGTCGTATATTACTGTCTCATTTTGTGATTAATTGATTTCATATACTCAGTCCTGTTATAGCATATCATTTCATATCTCAGTCTCAGTATTGTTAATTATATGCATACTTATCATTGTTTCGGGCTGATGGATGCATCTGTGATCTATGTGAGTGAGACTGAAGAGTAATGACTGAGTAAGGCCGAGAGCCTATTATTGAGACAATTATGAGATTTGACTGCACACCGCAGCGATATTAAATCATGCCTTCGTTGGCTTGATATGGCGCTTGGGCCACTAGGGCCCCTCCGGAGTCTTTACACCCCTAGTGAGCGCATTGATGTGAGGGGTGGATCTTCCCTGGACATGGATCTTGTCCGAAGTGGATGTTATGTTAGGGATGGATCGTCCCTGGGCATGGATCTTGTCCGAGTGTTGTATTCCGGAGATGGACTTTCTCCGTGGGGCTGGATTGGCCTTTTTCCTCAGTACGGAGTGACTACAGTCACCGATGTTTATGCATATTCCGGGATGGAATTTTCTTGGGCCTGAGAGCCATATATAGTACTGAGTGGACTTCTGTGGGAGAGTTGTGAGCGTTATGTGCATATCCACACTGGTTTAATACATATATTTTTATGGTGGCATGTAGAGTATACTGGTATACTTGGCATATTTACTCATCCTGATAAACTGTTAGCAAGTCTAAATTATGTATATTGTTTATTGTAAAATTTTGAGTTTTTGTCCATCAGTACTTCTCAGCCCATAGTTTGGGTTCGTTACTTCTGAGTTGGTGTACTCATGTTACCCCCTGCACCTTGTGTGCATATCTAGGTACACCGAGACCCGGTAGTGGATATTGAGCAGCTGTCAGAGTTTTCATTGGAGTTCTCGAGGTAGCAGCTGGCGATCACGACCTCGTCTTCTCTTTTTTATTCTACCCGTTGTTCTTTATTTTGAGACAATGTTGTCCATTTCTCCTTTTCTTTTGCTTTATATTATAGTAGCTCATGACTGAGTGACACCGGATCCGGGGTTGGAGGTTTAAATTTAGTTTTCAAACATTATTTTTTAAACTTCAGATTCTTAGTATTATCAATAAATTCGTTTAAAATCATATTTTTACGAGAAATTGAATTTAGCTTAGTTAAAAAGAGCGGCTTGCCTGGTTCCACGACAGGCGCCATCACGACTTCGAAATTGGATCGTGACACAGATGCATCGTTGAATTATATATACGTTATAGTATTACAATAAAATGTGTGTGTGTGTGTGTGTGTGTGTGTATAATATCGTATGTAGTGTTGAATCCAATCTGAAGCTCTTTCGAACAAGCGAGGAACAAGTGACCACAAGCTCTGCTTAAGCGCTCGACATGCAGTTAGCTTAAAACATATTCATCATGTGATCGAGCGAAGCGCATACATATATATATAGCCGTATATATGTATAAATCCCTAAAATAACCCGACCATGTGTGTATATATATAGAACATGAAGCGCTAGGAACACAGGGTCGAGTTATTTTAGGGATTTATACACTTGTAAATTGATTCATCAACTTATAACC